>CAUYRT010084403.1:0-19320 GCA_963574885.1 Lepilemur ruficaudatus
CCTTCTGCCTCACCCTCCAGAGTAGCTGGGACTACAGGCATGCGCCACCATGCCCGGCTAATTTTTTCTATATATTTTTAGTTGTCCAATTAATTTCTTTCTATTTTTAGTAGAGACAGGGTCTCGCTCTTGCTCAGACTGGTTTCGAACTCCTGACCTTGAGTGATCCACTCGCCTCGGCCTCCTAGAGTGCTAGAATGGCTACGTTGTTTTAAATATCAAACATGGGGTCTCTTGGATTCTGTTCTTTTTTCTTTCACTCAATAAAACAAATCATTTTGAAGTTTTTCTTCTCTATGGGCTTAAGGTGTTCTAAATTTTTCTTTGAGTCTAGATCCTTCAGTCACCTCTCTTTCACATAATTTATCCCCTTGCTCAAAACTTTCAATACCCCTGCTCCCAGTTCTGTCTGATATTCACTGCCTTCTACAGCATAATGCCAAACCACCCTCCGCAATCATGTTCCTTCCTACGTTTCTGTGCAAGAGGAGGCTGAACCTAGGAACTCTAAAATGAGAGAATGCAAATAATATTGGGAGAATAAATTGGATTATTTCTAATGGTTTATTTCTGAGGCAGCTTTAAATCCATAATGCTTACGAAGCCCCTTAGTAATACAGCTCCTATTAAGAATTTGGTAGAGAACATTTGAGCTCCTTTGAAACTTGTGTGTTTGGGACAGAGATCTTCTGGTTTTACTGCAAGATTATGGAGCTAAAAAGCAAGAATAGTGAAAGGCCTACTCAAAACTGTCTGCCCATTGTGGAGACGTTACAAATTACCTCCGAGCTGATTGGTCCTCAGCTTGTTTAGTTCAGTCCACCAAACCTAACTTTAAATACACCATTATACTAGCTATAGTCTTAATGTATATGGATGTTCTGGGGATTTTGGGGAGACTGTCTATGTTGGGTCTGAGCAAAAGTTTGTGGAATGGACAGCTGTTACTTCTGATGGAGAGTTAGAGATTTGTTAGTGTGGGTGGGACGATCAACTGTGATAGCTGATGCATGTGATTATATGTTTTTACTAGAATGAAGGTTGGATACTCAGTAAGAGAAGACCCAAGCTCAAATAAAACCAAGCATTACCATAATGTCCCTTGAAGGAGTCTTTTACTTTACTTACCCACATATGACATTTTTTCTTGCTACAATTTCTATACTTTGTAGGGGAGAAAACATAAATTCTTTTCTTTCCCTTTTTTAGGCTCTTAGTTGAGACACTCTCCTGAAAACAAAAGTCAGATCAACAAAAGAAAAACAAACAAACATTTATTAATGCAGGCTGTACCTTTCACGCGGGAGCAGCCTCACTTCAAAAGTTTATCTCTCTCAAGGCAGTGGCTTAGGGGTCTTGCTTAAATAGTATTTTAACAAGGCTCCATAAAGCCTAAACAGTAACAACAACACAAAGAAGAGAGTATCTTTTGGCTTCCAAATAGTGAAAAAATGAGGGAAAGTAAATTTATGGGAAGAGTAAAGGCTGCTCCAGGATACTTTGGTGCTGATGTCTCCGAGTTCTGTTCTGAGCTGATAAAGGCAGAGAGGAAGAGCAGAGTGTGCCCCTGTATTTTAATTTTTTTTTTTTTTTTAGCTCAACAATCCACAGTATTTTGTTGAGGAATATTTTGGATTCCTTCAACTTTCTTAGATATCACAGCAGGGGTTGAGTAAACCAGGCTTCTCTGTCCTCCCTTCTAAGTTCTCGCTAACCCGCACTTCCCATCATCTTTACCCCTCCAATATCACTCACTTGCTCTTCAAATAAAAAAAATGTACCTCGTTTTTTCATGTTAGAACTTAAAGTCCCAGTGACAATGACTCACATTCATTTGCAAGAAACAAAAGACACTGACCAGTTCCCAGGGGACATGGGAAGGCCCAATTATATGACTTCCTCAGTTGACACATTCTAATTTTTATGTGTGTATGTACAAATAATATTATGTTCTTAATTTAAAATAGGTGATCATTTATGTTTCAGCTCATTTTTTAAGCTGTGTAATCTATACTGCCCCTTAAGGACTAAGGCGGGAAAGAAATGGAAGATAGGCCATTAATCTCAAGTGATAATTTTGGATCCTTAAAGTCTCAGTGCTAAGGATTCTGAAAATGTTATTGATCTGGGAAATTCCCAGGCTCCAGCCTTTGGTTGCAAAATCAACAAGAAGCCTGGGAAAAATCTGGAAAATCTGAGACAAAAGGATAAGAAGAAGGGATGACTCCTGCAGAGGCATGCAATGTTTTTTTTTCTTTTTTTGTGGTTGACATCATAGAACACCAGGAACAAGAGACACAGCACACAACCGATGGTGGAAATACCAGAAGCCCCAAATTGGGGCATTCCCTATTCCCTGACTCTGGGACTCAGTATTTAAGCATCACTCAACCCCCGAGGTTCCACAGTGCAATTTTTGTTATTGGACCACAGGATCTGGCAGTTCTTCCCCTTCTGTTTACAGATCAGTTATTCCACCCATGGCCTCAGGGATGTGAACAATTCTGCAGAGAGGACTCTGTGAGTGGTTAAAAGTCATTGCTTGCCAACATTTCAATTTGAGCTTGAGGTGCCCTCCGCCCAGGGCAGAGCATGGATGAGAGAGCCTCTAAAAGTCCCCGTGGGAAGAATCCAAGGGATCTGAGTCTTTGTTCTCTGGAGCAGCTGCTGGTTACAAGCACATGACACAGAACTGGGAAGGGACCCCTGAGAGACAGGCCTTGAATGAGTCCCTTTTATACTTTCCTCCATCTAGATTTAGGAAAGCAGGGTGTGGATAGGAAATGTTAGAGAAAATGCAAGATGCTCTTTTTCTTTTGAGTGTTTTAAATACTTTGCTTGAGAACTCTGCATTATACAAGCCAAGCCAGTGAACTGGAGGATACATTTGCTATTCTTTTGTTCATTGTGTCTCCTGCAGAAGTGAAGCCCTCTTGAAGTCTGGCATGGGCTCAGGTCTATAAGGTTTTGCTCTGCTCAGAGGGGTTTGGCTATAAATGAAAAGGGGTATGGGGGTTAAGAAAATGCTCACTGGGTTGATACTCCTCCCACAATCCTTTGTCTAACTCCCGGCTAAGAAAGCCCCTGGAGGAAGGGTGGGGATCTGAAGGTAATGGACTCTGCAGAGAACCAAATGTGCAGTTATTCTTTTTGACTTGGGTATTAGGACTGGCAGCCAAACTCCTGGAGGCCTTGGAAGAGAGAAGTTATAAAGCTCTGTTTCTCCTTAATCTGGAAATAAAGAAAGAAAAAGAAAGAAAGAAAGCCTGGCATTCATATCGTAAAAACTTTTTTCTCAGCTTCATCTGTGGGAATGTGAAGAAGATTAAAACTGCATTCATTCCATTCTTGAACCTCAGAACTCTTTACAGTTCTGCTGAGAGCAAGCGTAAGTGGACCCTAAAGGTCTCCTGCATTAGCAGTCTGGTGTTGACATAAAGGCAGCCAATTTTGATAGTTTTATGGATGGCTCTTGGTTAAGATTCCTACTCAAATTTCCCATGTACTGTTCTAGACCTGGAAAGTCCATGACAGAATGGGCAGGGGGCCATGGAAAGAGAAAGGAGGCATAAAGCTTTGTGCCTGCTCTAGGGTTTCAGGCCTCAGTTCTGGTGTAGAACTTTAGGGAAGGCCAAGGGAAGGCCCTTTGTAACAGTGCACTATATGGCATTTAATCTTAATCATATTAATTATATTTCAGTATATAGAATACTATATTAGTATAAATTTCAATCTATACACTAGGGCAAGTACCCTAAACAAGAATATATAATTCAGGATTGAGTAGCTAGCATTTTAAAGACCCTAATTAAGTATCCACACACCAAAAAGCATTAACAGAGAAGAGCTTGAAAGAATTCTATTTTGATCTGCCTTCGAGAGTTGATTCTTTTTTCATAAGTGCTGGTAGAAGTCCATGTGGATGGCCTAGAAAAAGTGGGCAGCTCAGCTCTTATATGCATGGAAGGATGGATCAGATGGCTGATGTGCTCAGGCTTAGAATTTTGACTGGTCTTGTGCAAGGCCACTTGTAAGTAATACTGGCCTGACTGATTAACAAAATCCTGACACTAAAATAATGTTGAATATGACTCAATTGAACCTTTCATGCAGGCACTTCCTGGAATGTCTACACTTCAGAACTCACTAGGCTCATAGAACAGATTATATGACTATTTTGTGCCTGATTACAAATAAATATGTGCACGGCAGAATTTGGTCTAAATTTTGTCTCTATTCTCCACCTCAGTAGGGGCAGGTGGGGGAATGAGGCTGGGCGGGCCTGGGTTGGGCGAACCAGTCCTCAAGCTTCACAAATGCTTTTAGCAGGGGTCAAAGATCTGTTCCCTGCCTCTGGGCAAAGCTGCCAGTGAGAGGCTGAAGTGGCCCCACTCAACTAGAAAGTCTGTGTATGGGTGTGGGGCTGTCTGAGACCTGTAGTCTGGAGCAGGCCTCGCTCCTTTCAACCCTCCCTTATTCGTGGTTTCTCCCAGGCCTCTGCCGACAGACAGGACCTCAAGCCAGCCAAGCTCCTGCACAGCTGTGATGTGGACCAGGAGGTTCCCTGCCCAGGATCCTGGCCTGAGCCTGCAGTGCAGCTCTCCCATCGGAGAAGGGGTGTCCAGTGAGTGCACGGCAGCTAGGACCCACTCTGATCTGCCCCTGCAGGCACTCAGACCTCAGGAGACTAATTCACAAATATCCCCTTTGTGCCCATGATCAATGTGATCGAGACCTGGGTGTACAGGATCTGGCCTGCAGACCTGTCTCCTGGGCCCCAGAGATCAATCCCTGACCTTGCCAGGGAGAAGAATGCTGATCTCAAGTCACCCATGGGGTGTCCGAGCTGGTACAAAGTCCCTCGGCCTGGGCATTTGCCCTGCTCTGCTGGAGTCACCAGGCAAGCAGCACCAGGAAGGGCTGGCAGATAGGGAGCTCACAGTCCAAGCACACCTGAGTCCACTGCACAGCCCCAAAAGGAAAGATCTGAGCCCTGTTTCCTGTGGATGTCACCAGGTGGTGGCTAAATGATCTCTCAGCAGCCACATGTGGGGGAAGGGAATGGGAGAATAAAAGACTAGGTGGAGGAAGGACTGCACACTGGTCATCTCTGACCCTCTCTCTGGGAGGCAAATGCCCAGAATGGCCGGGCTCTGGAGTCATGCAGATCTCCCGGGACCCCCTAAACCCCTATGGCTCCTGCAGTCTGTGTGCATATGAGCAAGATGGATCATGAGGAGTTGAAGCTCCCCAGGGAAGACAAGGGCGCATGGTGGGTAGAGAAGCAATACAGCACCTGCCACCAGGCTACAGACTGTGGGGAGGGAGCCCACCAGCAGTCTGAGATGCAAGGGACGGGATTTTAACTGGTCCACCTACCCTTCTCACTGGTCTCCAAGCCTCTCCGGGCTTAATCCCTGCCGATGCCTTTCTCCTTCAGTTCTGCTCTGCAACCTCTTCCTGTGGAGTCTTCTGAAGGTCAGACACCTTCCTTCCAACCCTCATCTAATCTATGTTTGTCTGTCTGTTTTTTTCTCTTTCATCTAAAATTTCTCCTTCTTTCATGACGCTCTGGCTGGTAGTGTGACTCGCTTTAGATCTGCAGATCTATATCCAAACCAAAATAAAGCTAGAATATAATTGCTTGGTTTCTAAAGTAGATTCTTGAAGGAATGCACAGACTGCCCTAAAATACACAGTTTGTAAGTAGATGAATCTATAATTGATTTTAGGTAAACCACTTTTGATTTGATAAAACAAGTGATTAGGGAAAAGTAGGTTAAATAGTGTGACACAATTCTTTATTCAGTCACTTTTAATAATTGGTACTCATTCATAACATTTCATTTCTTTGTTTGCTATTCACTTACAAAACCTCACTAGGTGTCAGGGTGCATGCTAGGCCCAGGAGTTATAAAAGTGATAAGATATAGTTGCCACAAAGTGGCAAGAAATTTGGTGAGATTTATAGCTCATAGAAATGTATTCTCTTCACCAATAATGACTACTTTTCATAATCTAGCAACTATGAGATAACAGCATAGTCATAGACTTACATCAAATGTATTTATAATTTATTATATTGTAACCAATACAAATGTTTTTCTACTCATAATTTTGGGAGTGTCAACATCAAAGTTCTCTTCATGCTTAGTATAACAAACCCAACATTTAATCCTGCTGATGCCTGGATTACCATAAATGAATTTTCTAACCTTGCAGGATCTTTTGTTTAAGTTAGGGGATTGATTTAAAGAAGCAGGATCTTGAATATTGAGACAGAGACACATGTGAGTGTCTTGAGCCAAGACTTTAATAATCTGATCTAATGATTTATTTCTTCAATTTATCTAGAACACTTAGAAACAGGCAACTAGTTCTATTGTACCTCCTGTTTCACTAAGCTGTTTTATAGCAGCAGATGCTTGGTCACCCAAAGCCTTTTCTTATATTGCCACTAAATTACAGATGCTTATTGGCGATGTTTATACACTTGTTTGCCATCTTGTGAAACGGACTACTTTTATGGTGGGAAATAGGGTCCTTAATGACTCTAAATCTAATCAGTACAGAAAATCAATTCCATATAGCCTAATGACAATTCAGAAGACATTAAATTTCTGTTCATTGGAGCCACTCATGGTTATAACTATATACACAGGAATTTATATAGGAAGTTGTGTGGAAGCTAGTTTAATTACACAATCTTTATAGAACTGTCTCTTTGCATCTGATTTCGGAGCTTAAAGACGGCAGAGCTGGCAGTTGAGAATAGAAGATAGATGTCAAACAGAGAAGAGCAAGATACAGCTGGAACCAATGACCTGAGCAGGAACCCATGCCAGTTCTCATCGCCTTCAACACAAATGATGTATGGCTGCTGCAGGAGAATATAGTGTTCTTTTTATGGCCCAGACATTGGATTAGCTGAATGAGGATCCAGAGATAAAAAGAGCAGCTGTAGACCTGGTCCTTGCCCCATGCAAATGAGGTGAGTCTACCGATAGCAGTGTGAGTGCAAGCTCATAAAGCACCTGATGACGGTATCTTGACCTTCCAAGGATAAAAAGCAATATATTTTAACCAAGATTTTGAATCAACCTAAGTGTCCATAAACGAGTGAATGGTTAAAGAAACTGTGGTACATGTACACAATGGAATATTATATATCCATGAAAAGAATGAAATCCTGCCATCTACAATAACATGGATGGAACTGGAGAACATTATGTTAAGGAAAATAAGCCAAGCACAGAAAGACAAATCTCTCATGTTTTCACTCAGATGTGGGAACTTACTATTAAAACAATTTATCTCATGGAGACAGAGAATAGAATGAAGCTGAGAAGAGTAGCAGGGTTGGGGGGATTATGTGGGGATGATTAATAGGTGAAAAAATATAGTTAAATAAATAGAGTGAACAGTATTTGATAACACAGCAAAGTGACTATAATCAATAATAAGTTAGGATATACTTTAAAATAACTAAAAGAGTGGAATTAGAATGTTCTTAATACAAAGAAATGATAAATGCCTGAAGTAATAGATACCCCAATTACCCCGATTTAATTAAAGGATACTGTATGTTTGCATCAAAACATCATATGTACCCTATAAATATATACAACTATTATGTACCCATAATAATTACAAATAATTTTTTTTATAAAACTCCACTGAATTATATACTTTAAAATGGTGGATTTTATGGTCTGTGAATGAAATATCTATAAAAATTAATAAAAACAAACAAAAAAAGCAATTTATCTTCTGTTCTTCTGTCCTCCAAATCTCACACAAAAAAAGTCTCTTGTGACCCACCCTAACTGGAAACATACAGGAAAGAGAAGTATACTCAGTCGAGCCAAGTGGGCACATTTCAAAGCCAGTACACACACCAATTTCTCTTGAAGAAGTGCAGAAAATTATTAAAGATTATATCTACAAAAAGGCACCAAAGCTAAATGGATTCTCAGGGAAAATCTACCACCCCTTCAAAGACCAATAGTCCAAAAGCTCCACAAATTATTCCAGAGCATTGAGAACAAAGTGTAATTTATGAGTCCTTTTTGTGAAGCAAGTATAACACCAATACCTTTTCCTGCTAATGACTGTAAAAAACAAAGAACATTACTAATCAATATCACACATGAATATTTATGTGAAATAAATATTAGCAAACAGAATCCAATACCACATTAATAAAATAACCACCATGACAAAGTGAGATTTATTTAAGCAATATCAGGTTGGCTCTATATTAGGAAATCCATTAATATATTATACTGTATTAATAAAAGAAAGGAAAAATTCTTACAGAATTTCATTCTGTACATTCACTTATAGAAAGTGAATGATAGAAGAAACCCTGAATATCAGGAAGGAAAGAATAGCACAACAGCACAGGAAAAAAAAAGAAAGAAAGGAAAAAATAGGGGGGTTTCAAAAAATAAATTTTCTTTCTACTCTTGAGTTTTCTGAATTACATTGACAGTTGAAGAAAAAAAATATATAAAACTATCTATTGTCATTCTAAATGTATGTAGAAGAAATATTTAAGACAATCATATAAATGAAGGAGGGTAAAGGGATGTAAAGGAGGAAAGGTTTCTACATTTCACTTTACCTGGTAAAAGTACAATACTAATAGACTGTGAAAAAGTTATTTATATAAAATGAAATATCTAAAGGAATCAACAAAAATACTGCACAAAGACATACTGAAAAATATTATACACACATCATAATGAAATTCTAAAAATTGTTCAATTAAATACAGAAAGGTAGGAAGAAGAAAATAAAGGAATTAAAAATAGATCAGAAAACACAAAATAAAATGGTAAACTTAAGCCCCAATTCACATTAACTGTAAATAGTTTTAATATACTAAGTAAAAGAAATTATCAGAGTAGATTAAGACAGGACCCAGTTATATGTTGTCTATGAAAACTCATTTCAAATATAATGACAGAAGCAGGTTTTAAAAAAAAGGAATGGGAAATGGCCCAGACATTGGATTAGCTGAAGGAGGATCCAGAAATAAAAAGAGCAGCTGTAGACCTGGCCCTTGCCCCATGCAAATGAGGTGAGTCTGCCAATGGTAATATGTGTGCAAGCTCATAAAGCACCTGATGACAGCATCAGGTGTAACATGAAAATATTAATCCAAAAAAGCATCACTGGTTGTATCAATATCATATCAATTAGATCTCAAAGCAAATTACCAGAGACAAAGAAAGATATTGTGTTGTAATAAAAGGGTCAATCTATCAAGAAGATATCACAATCCTACATGTATATGCACCAGGCCAGAGAACTAAGAAATACGTGTAGCAAACCTGATAGAACAGTTAGAGACTTCAACATCCCTATCTCAACAGAATAACTCGAATAATCAGCAAAGCCATAGAAGTACTCAAGAGCACCATCAACCAGCAGAATCTAATTGAATTATAGAGAACATTTCCAACAACAGCAGAATATACGTTCTTTTCCAGCGCTCACAGAAGATATTCCAAGATAAACCACACCCATGGCCATAAAACAATCCTTAACAAATTTAAAAGAATTAAAATCACAGAAAGCATTCACCAACTACAATGGAATCAAACTAGAAATTGACATAGATAAAAGGAAAACAATTCCAAACACTCAGAAATGGAGCAACACACTTCTAAATAATCTTTTGGAAGGTGAAATCTCAAGGGAAATAATAAAATACATTGAATGACAATGAAAATGCAACACATCGAAACTTTTGAGACATAGCTAAAACAGTGCCGAGAAGTAAATTTATAGCACTAACTACATACTTTAGAAAAGAGAAAAAGCTTCAAACTTTAAATCTATGTAGAAAATCCAAAGGAATCTACAAAAATACACCTACAATTTGTAAGTAAATTCAGCATATTCACAAGATACAACATAAATATACACAGATTAATTGCATTTCTATATCCTATCAAAGAAGTAGACACTGAAAAAATTACAATACCACTTATAATCAATCAAAAACTGAACTATATAGATATAAATATAACAAAACATGTACAGAACTTTTATGCTGAAAACTATGAGGTTCTGATGAAAGAAATAAAAGAAAATCTAAGTCAATGGAGAGACAGACCTTATTTGTGGATTGGAAGACTCAACATAGTGAAGATATTTCTTCCCAAAATGATACACAGATTTAATGCAATGCCAATCAGAATTCCAGAAATGGATTTTTGTAGATATAGACAGGATTATTCTAAAATGTATACAGAAATGCAAAGGAACAGAATTGCTAAAACAACTCTGAAAAGGAAGTATGAAGTAGTAGAAATACTAATTTAGAGAAATAATATAGTCTTGACTACAGTTCACAACCCTGCGGTATTGGTGCGGGAATAGACACACAGGTAAGAGAACAGAACAGAGAACCAACAAACAGACATGCAAATATGCCCAACTAATTTTTGACAAACATGCAAAAGAAACTCAGTGGAGTAAAGATAGCCTTTTAAACAAATGGTCCTAGAGCAATTAGGAATCCATAGGCAAAGAGAGAGAGAGAGAGAGAGAGAGAGAGAGAGAGAGAGACAGAAAACATCCTTGATCTTTGTTTTTATACCTTTTACAAAACTTTACTCCCTTTGGTAATGGGTATGTTTAGTACCTTGGTTGTGGTGATGGTATCATGGGTGTATACATATGTCCACACTTATCAAGATATATATATCTTAAATTTGTACAATTTTGGATATCAATTATACCTCAATAAAGCTAAAAACCCCCATAAATTAGTCCATTCCTTTCTTTGTCCCTCCCCTTCTCTTTCTCTCCTTTCCTCTTTCCTTCCTCATTTCTTTCCTCTCTTCCTTTTTTTCTCGCTTCATTCCTCTCTTCCTCTCCCTTCTTCTCTCCTTCCTCTTCTTTTTCTCCTACATCCCTGCTTCCTCTTTGTTTTATTATTTTTCCTTTTATCTCTTTTTCATATTTTTCTGATTATATCCAAAATGATTTGAACACACTCATAAGATCAAGCCTAATATAAAATAAGAGTATTAGAGATACAAAAATGATAGAAATTAAGTGAAATAATAAGATTAAATTTTATTTGTGACCTCTTATGAATTGAAATCTATGATAGCATTTAACAATGTCTCCAAAGTTTCTAGGTAACTATAAAAAGAAAACAGTTTTCATTATATAACAAATTTAAACATATCTTAGTGTACTGAAAGACTTTTTCCCTGAAATTAAATTTGACAGAATATTTTTTTATTGGTTTGGATTTGAGAAACGTTGTACAGATAGTAGACTCTACTTTAAAAAAAAAAAATTGACCAGAGCTATCTCTAGGAAAAGGAGTGATTTACCATCACTAGCATTACTTCTAACCTTTATCACTAACATATTTTAGGATCTTTCCTGGATTTTTCATTCCATTAGCCTCAACTGTGTGGAATGTACTGTACTGAGAATACTTCAAGTTTACTGCAGCTGTCTTGGCATTAACTCTGAATTCCCAGTATCAGTGAACTTTCCAAGCATCTTGTATTCACAGTGCTTGTGAGAAACCTATTGAAAATGACCCTCTAAGTTCCTTACTGATAGGGTCCTACTGAAAGTGATAGTCTTACCACTCAAATGGTGATCCGAGAATCAGAAATAAGCATCATAGAACTTAGTAAAAATGCAGAGTCTAAGTCTCCACCCTAGCCCTACTGCTTCATAACCTACATTTTAAAAAGATCCCCAGGTGATTCATACCTACATTGAAGTTTTGTGCATGCATGGAGGCTCAGAATGAGGAGATAGACTCACTTATTTCCAGGTTAATATTAAGGGGTTTCCAAATTGGCTAGACTATTGTTAGGGTAGAAGCAAGTATTGTTTTACAAAAACCTGTATTCAGGTATAATGAAAAAATAAATTCAAGTAGAAATGCCATAAATAACTTTATAGTGAAACAAAAGTTATTTTTGGAGATAATAGCTTGAAATTTTATTTGTTATACAAATAGTTAGTTATACAAATCTACTTGTAAATCTTTTGCATTTAGAATGACGGTAGAGTTCAAGGGTATTATACACTTATAATAAGGCCACACTCTACTCTAAAAAGTTAAAGGATGGTCACACCTCTAGTCCCAGTGTTCTTGGAGGACAAGGCAGGAAGATCACTGGAGGCCAGGAATTTGAGACCAGTCTGGGCAATATAGCAAGACCCCATCTCTACAAAAAGTTTAAAAATTAGCCAGGCATGGTGGCAGGCACCTGTAGCCCTAGCTATTCCAGAAGCTGAGGTGGGAGGATTGCTTGAGCCCCGGAGTTGGAGATTATAGTGACCTATGATTATGCAGCTTAAAAACATTAAAAATAAAATTAAATAAATGAAAAATAAACATCTATCTTCTAGACAGGGGAGTGTTTTATCACTAACATTAGTACTAACATTTTTCATCAATATATATTTTAAGATCTTTTCCTGAACTATTCATTCCTTTAGTGTCAAGTGTGGAAATACATGGCAGTTTGGCTTTTGTCGGCCATATCACAGAGCAAATTTGGGATGGTATTCTACTTGCCATTTTAAAGTATGGAATAATATAGAAGGACTACATATTTTAATGATGCTTGCAGGCAGTATTTATAAAACATCATTGTCCAATGCAATGAAATTTGTTTTCTTATTATCTCTTCTCTATTTTCCTGAATGATTCTTGGTAAAAATAGTAGAAAGAGAATTGGACTCAGAGTAACAAGGTCCTACTTTTTTACTTGCACTTATTTGCTGGGCAGTACCAGTTACTTAACCTTGATTTTGATCTCTGGTTCTTCATCTGCAAAATAAGATAATTATTAAGAATAAAATCAATGAGTTAATTTTATATAAATAATATATATACCAATATGCAGTTTTGTTTCTGCCTTCATTTTCATTTGGAATCCAAGATTTCATGGGCAATTTTTACTTTTGTGAGGTGATATATAAAGTGCAGGGGATCGATGATTATGAAAATGGTTTTGACTGCTTTATTCAAAAGTTATGTATAAAAAGTAGAAAAAAAAATATTTCCTGATGTTTAATCTTAGGGAATTGTGGTACAAGCTGTAAGGTTTTGATTTCACAGCTGTGTTCATTGAGATAACTTTGGACTAAGTCTTGGAAAAAAAATATTGCTGCCAGGAAATCCATCAGTAAAGTTTTTAAGTTTCACTAAATCTGCTAGTATTAGATTTCTCAGTCACATTATAGTAATAATGCAAAATTTTTCATTATTATATATTATTTAAAAAAAAACCCTAAAAATTCATGATAAATGATGAAGTGAAAATCGTTCAATTCCAGTGTTTGAACATCAGTTTGTCTTTTAGTTTAAATGGCTGTATTGGAGAGCTTCAGCAAAGGCTGAAGAGAGATTTAGAGATTAGATTTAAGAAAAGTTGCCAAGTCAGCTGAACCAGAGCAGATTGTTAGCATTATCTTCAGACAGGAGCATATGTAACTGATCTCAACATCCATTTCTTTATTGCTTTTTACTCACTTCTGCCGTAATTTAAAAGTTTGCTTTCTGAGACAACACAGCTGACATTGCCTTGTAAGTACTGACCACAGACTTTGGGGATGCACAGGGCTTTGGCACCAAAGATATAAAGTGGCACTATGTTGGCAACAGAAGAGGAGCTTCCATTTACGGAGAGGAGATGAGTTTTGGAGTATTTACCTTCGTCCTTGCATGGAAAGATAACGATGTGGTTCACTGATATAGAAAAATCAATCTCTGGCTGGAGCTTCCCAGAATAGTCTAGCTAAGTGAAGGTTGCTTAATATTAACCTGGCAACAAGTGAGTCTACCCCTCATTATGAGCTTCCACACACGCACAAAAACTTCAATGTACATATGAATCACCTGGGTATCTTTTTAAAATGTAGATTATGAAGCAGTGGGGCTAGGGAGGAGACGTAAACTCTGACAGGTCCACATGGCATTGATGGAGAGAAATCGGTTCTCAGAAAGACCTTCAAGTTTGGAAAACAAGCACAGCAGTGACCAATATGGACTGAGGACCAGAAAACCCTCTACCAGATTTCTGTGTCTTGTTACTGTAGTGTACTCTCCTCTTAAATAATGAATGATACTAGATGTCCAGAATGGAGGAACAAATCAGTATTCAAAATGATCTAAAAAATAAATGAACATGCTATTTAAGAGGACAAATACATTAGATTTTGATACTAAAATATTATGCAAAAATATACCACCAATCTAAAATAATTTAGTATGAAATTAAAGGACGTGTAGTAGAAGGATTAACTACTCCCCATGAGAAAAAGTTGATTTTACATTAATAACTGCCCTCTGCTCCACTCACATGGCTAAAGATCCATTACAGTTATTCGTAAAGACTCTAGAAATTGAGACAAAGGAAAATTAATTTGGAGAACTATACATATAATACAATACAGTGGTTCCCAACCTTTTTGGCACCAGGGACCAGTTTCATGGAAGATGGGGGAATGGTTTCTGAATGATTCAAGCGCATTACATTTACTGTGCAGTCAAACCTCTCTGCTAATGATAATCTGTATTTGCAGCCGCTCCCCAGTGCTAGCATCACCACCTCAGCTCCACCGCAGATCATCAGGCATTGGATTCTCATAAGGAGTGTGCAACCTACATCCCTCACATGAACAGTTTATGGCAGTATTCACTCTCCTTTGAGGAGGCAGAGCTTATGCAGTGATGTGAGCGATGGGAAGCAGCTGTAAACACGGATGAAGCTTCCCTCTCTTGCCCACTGCTCACCTCCTGCTGTGGCCCAATTCCTAACAGGACATGGATGGTACCAGTCTGTGGCCAAGGGGTTGGTGACCACAGATATAACAGATTCAAGAAGCAAATAATGTGTATGCTTGCTAACTACAATTGAGCCTTTGGAAAAGAGGTAAAGAGTGGCTAGTTTATAAGGAACTGGAAGAGTTTAAAAATAGTATGAGATTATTTTTAAAACAAAATTTATAAAACTTCTATCAGCATGTGATTTGTTTAAGTAAGGCAGTGGAAGGAAATTTCTTGCCAATAAATTCAAGTGGTAAGTAGTCTTAACAAGCAAGTTAGAAAAACAAATTTGTTTGAAAGATTTCATGTTCTGAAGTAATAGTTGGGTAAAGATAAGATTTATGTTGTGTTAGAAATCCATTTGCAAGATAAAAACTTTAGTATACAGAAAGTACCCAAAAACCTAGAAAATTACCAAATAGCCTGTAGAAAATCCATAATAAAAAAAGTCAATGCATCAATAAAATCTGGGTTTATGGTATAATAAATATATTTTAAGGGGAAATGATTACATACAATTTAGCATAATTAGAAAGTAAGATTGAAAACTAAATAGGTTGGAATAAATTCAAATAAAAAATCACATATATTTTTATCATTGTCACCGAGTTTATGAGGATATGCTGACAACTATAGCAGGTATTCTTTAATAGATATGAATTTGACCTTAGAGAAGATAATAATACAACTCAAATAATTCAATGTTAACACAGGCACTAAAAGCATGTAAATATTCAGGGAGACATAAGTTTTGATAGTAAATAATTCCAAGGGTTTTATTTTCCTATTTTGCAATTTAAAAAGTAGTTTCCTTAAGCAACATCTCTTTCCTTCAGAAGCTCTAGCAAATATAGTGCCCTTTTTAGGCAGTGTTTCTAATAATGACAATTTTTAGACTAAAGTGTTGAATAAATAGATAAAATAACTATATTAGCATGATGAAAACTCATGTTCATATCTCTCAATTGTAAGTACAATTTCGATCATTCGATCATAGATGTAGTGTGTTTGAACAAAATAAAACCAAGGGGAATTTTCTAACTTTTTAAATTATGAAATGATCCATGAAAGATATATTTTAAGGGTTGCCCAAAGAGAATATTTGATGTGAGGGTGCATTAAAGGAATATTGAGTGGATTTAAATGATAGTAAGGTGCTAGTAGCAGTCATATTTGATGACTAGGAATTAGTGAATTAGATTAGTGAATAATAAGTAAATAAGAATTGTGAAATTTTGACAATCAGTTGAAGAAATTTCCTATATTGACCCGAAACTACAAAATTAAGTTAAACTACTATAGTATAAAATCTTAGGCCTCTCAGGTCAAGCTTATTACCTCACACCTGACCCATCTCATCTATCTAATTGTACACTATGATCCATCAGTGATGGTCACCAATCAGAGCAATCTTTTTAAAACTTTGTTTCATCGTATTATGGTTCGTCATTCCTTGTTCTGAAACATCGTATGACTCCCCACCTTCTACTAAATTAAGGTCAAATTCCTTAAACTGATGTTCACAGAATCTTCCACATTTTAACTTCATCTATAGCTTTATCATTTGCAGTGGAACATGGACCCTCTATCTCAGCCATCCTAGGCTTTTTGTATTTTTCCTAAACACACATCAGGCTTTTCGTCTTTTAATGACTCTACTACCTGTGTTTGAAACACTTCTCCACCCTCTTTGTCTAACAGATGTATTTATTTCAAGGCCCATCTTGTCTAGAGTACACAAAAATTTAGATTTTCACAAGAAAGTACATTTTATATCTTTTGTAGTAGAGTCAACTTTAGTAAGATTCCTTCAATTCTCAAAATTGTTCCATTGGATGGTGATGAATTTGGTCATCCTGATGATTTTAACTACTTCAGTGAAAAAGAATCTTCCATGGCATTAAACCTACCAATACTAGAAAGGCAACACATGTTTAAAACTGAGTGAAGGAGGAAGTATGGAGTGGAGGAAGGAATGATACAGAAGGCGTATTGACTAATACAAAGATGGATCTAGGTAAAGAAAGACCATGGCCTGAAATAACTCTCTGTTTATGACAGAAAAGAAAAACTAAGCTAGCAAATAATAGTGTGTGCAAAGCTTGCTTATTACAAGTACAAAAACTTAAATAGTTTAGTTATTGCTTACATTGTTATTTAATGGTATTGCTTTTAAGGCACGTTTAATGTAGTTATAAATGACTTAAATTGAAAAATTCTATTTTTTTTTTATGTGAAACAAATAGAAAAAGAAAACTACAGTAAGAATAGATAGTACAGAGTGATCATTTGGAGGACAGATTCTGGAAGCAGCCAGCCTAGGTCAGTCTTGATTTTTGTCCTCAGTAGCTGAGGCACCTTGACAAGTTTCTTAACCTCTTAGTGTCTCAGTTTTCTCATTGGAGATGACATGTCCTACATCAAAGGATTATTATGAGATTTTAATGAGTCAATAATTGCAAACTACTCAATATAGTGCTTGGGAATTGTTGAACCATGTGTAAGTAATAGTAAATAAAATAATCATATTTGAGTTGAAAGATATTTAAATGAAAAAGGTACTATACATGTTCTATTACTTCTTGCTAATCTAACTGCTAATAAGATATTGTGTCAGCTATATTATTTCCATATGGTGAGGTTCATGAAGCAGTTAAATATTCAGTAGCTTAATTTAAGTTGGCCATAGAACTTATAAGTAAAAACAGAGTAAGGGAAAATTTATGATTACTGCTATCAGTTGAATAACTAAGCTTTTTTTAAAGATAAAATGTATCTTCAATCTGGTATTATTCTTAAATTAAAACTATACATGAAGATTATCTTTTGTATGTGCTTCTTTCTACAGTGTATTTAAATGGTTGGAAGAATATTAACTAAATGTGGAGTCTATATTTGATCTGATTTGACATAAAATATAAGCTTTGTGTACCTCAATTTTATATATTTATGCAGATTATCAAGATGCATAATTTTAAAATTCTTGATTTATTGAATTTAAGATGAGACTAGAGTTTGGGAGAACATTAACATGTCAAGTACTTTTTCAAAATGTTTGGAAATATTTTTAAAAATGTTTCCTGTGGATTCATGTGTAAAATTATGGCAAAAAAAATGCCATTCTACAGATGAACAGAAGGAACAGATCTTAGTTCAATGTCAACAAGAGCTTAAACCAATGAGACTTTTAAAAATTAATATTCAGATGTTTTAAAAAATTACACTAGGATCAGTAAGAGGGGATTTCAAAATTATACAGTAAAAAGCGATCTGTATCTTGAATTTTTATCCTGTAGGATCAAATTCAGTTCTATGCCTCCTACTTGAATGATGCTGGTGTCTTAGTTATCTTATTCATAAGACAATACCATTTCATAGATTTTTTTGTGAGGATTAAAAAGGTTACTATGTTAACGAAGTTAAGTAATATCTTTCTCTCTCCTTTCTCTCTCTCTTTCTCTCTCTCTCATCTGAAAAATATTTTAAAAGAATTTTGAGTGTTTTAAATAATTTAATCTCTTCCAGCTTTGCTGCCTGGGAGATCCTGTGCCTAGGCATTTTTAAGTTGTAATGAAGTTTGTGAATCTCTTAAAACCTCTTCAGGATGGGAAGCTGTCATATTTAGTGTAACACGGACCTTTTCCTGTTTCCTCAGAGCATTAATATAAGACTTTTGGCTCTTTTCCAAAAGTAATATGCTGTGTCAGCTTTTTATAAAATAGAACCTAAATAAAATAGGATAGAACTTTTATTTTCCTCTGCAATGAGTAAAGAATTCTCCTCTGTTCACTAAAAACCTGGAATAGGGGGATAGTCAGGAACTCTAGTATAAGGAGTGTTTATTAAGCTTCCTTTCATAGCATTTTAACATCTTCTGTTGAAAAATTGATTTAATGTGTTGTGATCCAGGAGATTTGCAATTCAATCTTTTTCCTGAGGATAATACTAAGCTATTGGAGAATAGGAAAATGCTACTGTGTTCTAAGTTTCATGTTGGCATCCTTAGAGATACAAAGCATTGCCTCTGGCATATTTTTATCCCTTAATGACATTCACTGGTATTTTGATCAAATTCCTGATTAGATATCAAGTCTGCATCTCCTGGTATGGCATTATCCAGACTTCCACACCTCACTTTTTCAGAAGGACTTTATTTCCTTCTTCGGGGGAGGGATGGAGCGGGGGAAATTTTACATGCTCTTCCGTACTCCTGTGAGAACAGGTTGCTGATCGGGGAAAGGCAAATTAAAACCACAGTGAGATATCATCTTACTCCAATTAGAATGGTCATTATTAAAGAGTCAAAAAAAATAGATGTTGGCATGAATGTAAGGAAAAGGGAATGCTTATATACTGTTGGTAGGAATGTAAATTAGTACAATCTCTATAGAAATTAGTGTGGAGATTTTTCAAACAACTAAAAGTAGATGGACCACTTGATACTGCAATCTCACTACTGGGTATCTACACAGAGGGGGAAAAGTCACCATTTC
>CAUYRT010084404.1:0-107665 GCA_963574885.1 Lepilemur ruficaudatus
AGAGTAGGTTTTTGAATGTAACAAGATAAGTCAACTTGAGTGGTAATATATTTTGGGAAATCAGCTCACTACAAATTGTGACTGTAAACATTGTACTGTAAATGTTTTGTAGTTTTTCCCCAATAAAATTTTCGGAAGAGGGAAAAAAAAAGAATATAGGGAAAGAAGGATAGAATGAATGAGTGGTGAGAATTCTGGAGCTCTGTGTTCTGTTCCAAGGTGTTACAATGAAATATATCTTACTAAGAAAGTTTCAGAATTGTGCTTGGTCTCAGTTTTTAACTTGTAAATTGAGAAACTAAGCAGAATGTGTTTCACATTTCTTTCTACCTATAACAGTCTGTGTATCAAATGCAGAATAGCTTGAATTTTTTGCTCAGCACTTTCATGTGACACCAAAATCTGCCCTAACCTTATATTAGTTAATAGAGTGTAGGTGAATTCAACCAGATATACAATTATGACTTAATCTAACCGTCAACTGTATATGTATATTCTCTAAAAGAAAAGTTGATCAGTTAGTCACATAATTAGATTAACTAAACGTCATACCAGTTGGAACTGTCCTGTCAATAACACAGGTCTCTGAAAATCAGTATAAAAGCATCATCTTCTTGAAGTCAAGCTGGAAGATGCATTACTACATAGATTCAAATCAGTATTTTTAAGGAACAACTTCTCTCTCCCATACCCTCTTCCCTCCCTCCCTGCTATTTAACCTAAAGTGAGAATTTTTAATTTTCTCCAAATTGTGCCTGCTTTCATAATATCCTCTACCATTTTCTATATAATATTATTTTCTATAACATACTTAATATATGCATAACATATAATATCTATTATATATATAATAGCTATCTTTTATTTTCTTACCTGTTTGAAAAATATCATTGTGATTATTAAGAAATTCTGATGAAATTCCTAAAATTCTGTGACTGTTTTGCTCTGCCTTTTATGAACCCTGACTCTGACTAAAAGTATCTATAAAAAATGTTTCTTAGGCTCATCATGCTTCACTTTAAAACATCTGACAGATGTCCCAGTGACTTTTCATAGTTCCCACATTTATTATCATCTTTTGGCTTGAAGAAACTCTGTTACTTTTATTTCTATATGTTATTTCTTTCATTTCTTAGAAATTATCATTATCATTTCTCAGAAATTATCATTTCATTATCATTTGTATTATATAAATATGTTTACTGTGTTAATCTTTCCAGTGAGACTTGGTGTTTTTTGAAAGCACACCATGCCTTATCATCCTTATATGTAATTCCACCTCCTTTCTTTTCCCCAATATCCCCATATAGGGCTGGAATGAAGGGGGTAGGAGGAGAGGGATGGGAGAGGAAGGTGTGAGTGTTTGGAAAGCCCAGAGAGTGGGGCCAGAGCATGACGTATTGTGTGGGCTCCTTTCTTAACTATGAACTTTTACTTTTGGGCTTGGCTTTTTGAGAATGAAAACTAATGGGGATTGTACTACAATAAACATTCAAGTACAAGTTCTTTTTGATAAAATCCTTTAGGTAAATAATTGCAAAGATGTGGAATCAACCCAAATGCCCATCAACTCATGAGTGGATTAACAAAATGTGGTATATGTATGCCATGGAATATTACTAAGCCATGAAGAAGGATGAATTAATGCCTTTTGCAACAATTTGGATGGAACTGGAGATAATTATCCTAAGTTAAGTATCTAAAGAATGGAAAAACAAACACCACATGTACTCGCTATTAAGTTGGAACCAACCGATGAGCACACATGTGGGAAATAAAATTCAGTGGAAATCAAACAGGGGGAGGACAGAGAAGGGATGGGCAAAAACCTACCTAGCAGGTACAATGAACACTATCTGGGTGGTGGGCACACTTATGACCCTGATTTAAGCATTACAAAAGCGATCCATGTAACCAAAAACATTTGTACCCCATAATATTTTGAAGGAAAAAAACAAAAATTAAAATAAAAAAAAACCTAATGGGGAGCAGTGAAGGATTCTAAAGCAGGGAATCACAAAATTAAATGTGCACTTTGTGAAGCATGGAAAAATGAGGAAGCAGGCTGAAGGTTAGTAGATCAGTCACAAATCAATAATGATTTATGAGAAAATGACAGTGACAGGAAAAATATGATAGAGTTAAGAGCTACTAAGGAGGTCAGAGACAATGATATTTTTAAATCTATAAATTGCTACCCATCATTGGGTAGTGAAATCATTTTTGTGGGCCTTACCTAGCATCTTTTGTTTGTTTATATTTGTGTTCATGTTGGGATATTTTTCTGTATTTATTTAATTTCATTATATCCGATATTACATTATCCATTTACTTTGTTAGACATAAGCATACATATTATTTTATAAAACCTTGTTCCATTTATATACATTTATGTGCATGTGTACGTGCGTGCATGTGTATGTACTAGGTGAGGATAGAAAATATATTTCAGAGACAGAATACGGGAAAGGCTACGTCAATGGCATGATCTCTGGACAAAGTTGTCTGGGTTTGAATCCTGGCTTCTGTGTTTACTAGCTATTTGATATTGAAAACATTACCTTAATCTCTTCTTGCCTCAGATTCCTTATCTGTAAAATGGGTATAACAATAATACCTATTTCATAAGATTTTACAAAAATTCAATGTATTAATATGTATAAAGCTCTTAAAGAAGTGTCTTGCACACACTAATAAATGTAGGTAATAATTTTTACTATCTGCAAAAATAGAAAAACTGAGCAGACAAAAACCCTACTTATCTGGCAAACTTGGAGAACTTGGTGATGGATTGGAAGTGAAAGGTTAATGGGAGGACTACTAATAGGTTTAGCTTTCACCAAAGAGTTCTTGGCAAAATATCTCAATATGTAGTTGACATCATAGAAAAAGAGGAGGTTACTCAGAGAGAGTGCAGAGTCAGTGAATTTTTTTTTTCTCAAAAAGGCTGAGAAAGGAGGAACCAGAAAGGAAGGAAAAAAAAAAAAAATCAGAAATTGTGATAGGATTGAACCTAAGGCAGAAAATTTGAAGTAGTCAGCAACCCAAGAAAAAGGAAGTGGTCAGTAGCACCAAAAATCCCTGAAAATTTATTTGAAATGAATAGGCATGATCATCTATTGGTTTTGACCAAACAGTAGTCACTTAATGAGGAGAAAAATTTCCATAGAAGAATTGGGGTGTGTGTGGGCGTTGTGGGAAAGTGAGGAATAGAATCCAAAAGTATAAACAGTCAATGAGGGATGTAGCGTGAAATAGTACCACCCTAGCGAGTAGTTTGTGAAAATGAGAACAGTCATCTGGCATCAGCTCTAGTCTATGAAGAGAAGCACAGTAGAGAGAGAGAGAGAGAAAGTTATGGATGATAGTGGGAAAGAGTAATATCCCTGAGAAAAAATGAAAGGGATGTTAGCAAAATCGCAGGAAAGATAAACCTCCTCAGGATGTACCTACTTTTTCTACTGAGATATGATGATAGGAAGAAAAAGACTAAATTTATCAAAAACTTACTGTATGCCAAGGAATGAGCTAATTTTCTTTCTATGACAACCCAGTGAGGTAAGTACATTGTTTATTTCAATGTGTAGATGAGAAAAGAGAGGCACGGGGAGGTTGAGACATCTGTAGAATTGAAATGAGATCTCCCCGTGTAAAAATGAGGGGCTTAGAATTGAACACAGGCGGCCTGAATCCTAAATGGGCTCTAACTAAATCTACTCTGTCTTAAAAAGGGAAGGAATGAGGAAAGAATAGTTACAAATGGAAATACTATTGTAATAAACTCCCAATAGCTTTCATACTCAAGAAACGAAGCTAAACAGCCAAAGTATAGGAAAGCTATGTTTTTAAAATATTGAATGACTTCTTTTACTATTATCAGGACATTTTAATCTGAATAAAAACTAAATAAATTCCAAACTAAATTAAACATTGCTTTTGTGTGTGTCTTTCACTGGGTTATATTTGCACTTAAGTGGCGTTTATCAACCATCCTTAGTGATGGTGGAATCTACTGGTCAATCAGTGACTAAAACTGTCTTTACTGAGAATAACACGAGTAACTGACAACACAGGGAGAATGTAAACTGGTCAAATTGGTCTTCGTTTTCCTTGAGATTTGCTTATGTAGAGTAGTGGTTTGTGTTTAATCCTATAAATTACTTATAAAAGCTGACAACCAGTGACTTCACAGGCAAGTGGTTCCACAGGAAGTTGCCACAGGTAAAAAATGACTGGGTATCAGCGATTTCATAAGGTTTATCCCGTTTAATAGTGACAGCATACAGTACGGCAAATAATGGCACTTCTAATTTATTTTATTCAATAGGAATTTTGAAGAGAAAAGTGCGGATGTGTGTTTTATTAGAGAAGGGGATTTGAAAAAGGCTGGTCTTTCTTCTCACCATTTCATCCATGTGGGACAGAGGCAGATCTAGAGTGGGGACAGGGAGGAGGAGGACCGTTCTCCTGCTGGATATGACTGGGAACCTGTGCGTTCCTGTTTCAATAATGGTAGCAGGACCGCTGGGTAAGCAGAGTGATTATGCATAGGAAAGACAGAATTGATGAGAATTAATTAATGTGTGACTTTCTTCCTCTCAGATGCATTTTTCCCCCACTTTCTTAATCTCCTCTTCCTGCGGTGTTCTCTTGGGAGACTCTCACTCCTGGGGCTGAGGAAAAGAGAGAGACTCACCCGCATTTTTAAAAGGATTCTGCATGGTAACCTGCATCAGGTCCGTATCTGTTACTCTTGTCTCAATTTTCTCCAATATCATACAATTTTTTTTCAGCCAAGAATTTTTCTTCAGGGTGCAATATCTGTGAAAATAAATCTTTCTCATATGAAATACACCTGTGAATTTGCCCTACTGCTTTCTTGACGCAAACAAACAAAAACATACAGAAAGTTACAAAATCGACTGCTGTTGAAAAAAGAGAGCACAGGGAATCTATAAAAAACCTTCCAAGTTTTGCTGGAAGTAATAAAGTTCTGAAAAGATACATTTTTTAATGACATAATGTCAGAAATGTGTGAATTAAATTTAACTTTATATATGTGAGAATTTACGTATGATAGGAAAATAATGGTTTGAGCAAAATGTAATTTGAATTTTTAGTCACCATTGATAGTTGAAACAAAGTACAAAGGAGTCCCCCTATCTTCCTTGAATACATAAGAAATTCTATCTTCGGTCTGTATTTATATCAGAACAATTATGGAAAAACTTAGATCATTGGTGTAAATTTAGTCTCTAGCTAAAGGTTAACTTCTGCTGTGACAGGTACAAACAAGTAAGCACAGGTTTTTCTCTTTTCACTTGACTCAGGCTGGGTTGAATCTTGGTGGTGGTGGTGCAAGCGCCTGTGACTGGCATGCCCGGAGAAGGGATCAGTGGTTAAGGATTTAAAGACCCTAATCTGTGTACGTTGCGCCCTCTGCTGGTCTCCAAACACCTGAGACAAGAAGTGTCTGGAAAAGAAAGTAAAAATATTTTTTACATATATATATCCTCACTACTCTAAAATAGGCATTCATTATGGACTGGGCATGGAACTTACTTTTCTACATCTAAATTAGAGTATTCCAGGCATTAGGACTCTTTTATTTGTAATGCCTAGTCCATTGTATCACGTGACTGATTCGTTATAGCTAACACATAGATATAAAGACGCAGTGCGACAGAAGACTTTGTTATGTGGAAATACAACTCTCGAAATAGATAAAATAAGAATTAACTATTTGAATAACAAAAACAATAATTCTGAGTTTTCTTTAAATAACCACTTCTCATAGGGATATTTTAAATGTTTAAATTATATTCTGCTTATATTAAATACTTATAATTTAATTTGAACCACACAGTTCCAAAATACCTCTATTGGGAAAAAATAGTCAAGGTCTCCACATAGGTTATCATAACTCATTTCTTACATGGAGACAAAGCAAGAGCCCAGCAAATCAAATTGAAAAACTGAGTTAGGGCTAAGCAAGACCTATCATAGCAGAGAGAGCTGCTCTCAACACCTGCTGCCTCAGTCAGAATTGGTCTGGGGCATTGCACGAGTACTGAGCACACAAGTGAGCATCAGGTGGCACAAACCGTGGGGCTCAGGTGGAAGCACTGATGAACCTGGTACTTCTACCTGAAATCCATTCCCTCTGAGTGCCTTTCCAATTCCCTTTCAAAAGAGCTTGATGCAAGGCTACTGAATCCCAGTTTCTTTCAGAAAACAATTGGTAAGAATGCCTTTCCTTTGCTTATTACAAAGATTAGGTACAAATCACATGCAACTCAGATATCTTTCATCAAAGCACACAAAGAAGAAGAATCCATTCTGGGACTACAATAAATTAATGTTCAGGAAAGTGTTCTCTGTCATTTTCTTTAGAGTAATGGAAGAAGGTAACATTGACCAGAGAGAATATATTGGAGCAAGAAAGGAAGGAACAGGGATTAGTCACAGTGGCCTACAAATGACAGATCTTGCTGAATACTCTGTCTCTCCAGCATGCAAACATGACCACTATTTCAACTGTTAAAGAGACTTCCAGTCACACACTTGAGGGGAAAAAAAGCCATGGTAGTATCAAGTAGAATCATCAGAAGAAAACAACACACTAGACTCCATTTTGACCACAAGTCCCTGGATATGGCTCTCAGTGACGTGAGTGGATGAGATTCATGCCAGTAGCAACAAGGCCATGGGCAGGGAGATGCCTTTGCACTAGTTTAGGGAGTTGTGGTAGGAGGAATCAGCGGCTTAGGCAGTCAACATTTACATTTGCCTGTAGTGCAGAAACAAAATCAGATAGTACTGATTTTTTTAAGGAAGAAAAAGAGGAAAGGCAGTTAATTTTCATCTTTCTAAAACCTGGAATAGGACAGAGAGATATTTACACACTATGTAGTGTAGATGTATGTGTGGGGGGTGGAGGGCAATAACCACCTACACACCGGCAGCAGACACATATTAACAGCTCATTAGCAATATAACCTCCAGTAAATCTTTGGGCCTCATTTCTTTCTCTATAAAAAGAAGAGGTTTAGGCTAATTAAATGTAATGTCTCTTATGGGCCTGAAACTGTATGAGTTTATATATTCAGCCAATTTTACTTGTTTATAAAAATGTTTTGGAGGAGAAACTGAAAAACGTAGGGATCGGCAGAGAGATGGGAATGAGTCAAGTCTTTCTCAAGGAAGTTTCATGAAGGAAGTGGATCTTGATTTATGTTCATGAAGACTCTTATCTAAATTTGGCATCTAATACGTAAGTTATCAGAATCCAGAAAGCTGATAGAAATGTTTTCTTTGGATCCTTTTTTTTTTTTAATTAAAAAAAATGAGTTGACAAAGCCTTAGCTATAGTTTGGGAAGAGGGGTGAGGTGAGTTGAAGAGGACTGGGGTGGGTTTGCCTAGGAAGGAAAATGACAGCTTAGAATGTTAGAGGTGGAAGTTCACTTCACAGTAATGAACGCAGTTTTCTACTCAGACACAAATGCAGTCCCAAAGAGCCGTGGTAAGTTTTAGGGGAAATACTTGAACAAAAGAGAATAATACCATTATTCTATTAAACAGTGTTAAGTAATATTAAGTACTTGAAAAATGAGTAAAAGCCAGATAAATACATGTGGAAAGATACTCCAAAAGAGGAAACACCGTGATAAAAGGCAGGAGGACATGAAAAATCATAGAAGGTGAGGGACATTATAGGCATTTCCATACTAAGAGAGCATAAATTATGAGCTAGGGAATACTTCAGTGGAAAATGTAACCTAAAAGGAAAAAGTCAAGTCATATTCTATGCCAAGCTAAGACTCTCAGGATTTATTCTACTGGCATTAGGGGTTTTAAGCAAATTAGTGGTGTAGTCTGATTTACAATATAAATAGAGCAACCCAGCCACAGCATGGAAGGTGTATTTGGAGGGGGCAGGACTAGAAGCAGGCTCTTTCAGTAGCCATCAGTAGCCAAGCAGTGATTATTAAGCTGGGATCTAGGACACACATAGTGGGGAAGGAGGACATATGAATAGAAATTTTTAGAACATCAAATCAACAGGATTTTTGTTTAATTTTTTGCTTTTGTAAAATGCTAGAGAAGACCCCCCTCCCTCAGATTTTTGGTTTGAGTAACCATTAACAGAGATCAGGAACACAGGGGAAACAACAGGGTGGGGGATGAAAGGCAATATGATGAGTTGCACGAGGCTTTGAAGATGTCGAATCTGGGTTGCACGAAGGTATCTATGTGAGTACGCCCAATACATGCCATGTTTAAGGAAGAGGGGTTCAGAGACAGAAGAAACTGACAATTACTACCAAAGACAGAATAATATCTAAACATAGTATTTGAATATTTGGATGAGATTGAGTTTAAATTCAAAAGAATTTGAACTTTTCTTGTGTATTTGTGTGGTTTTTTTGGTCATCATGCAATAGATAAGCTCATAAAAAGATCAGGTAAATTACAGGCAAAATATGGAATGCTTTTTATGCAGCACATCTGTATTTTATGAGCAATTTGGTTGTTCCCACTACCTAGTTAAGGCATTTAACACATCATAAATAGTCAAGTGATGGTTACTCTATTAGTAAGACTTTAACATCAACTTGGGACTGGGGGAAAAAAATGGATATATGAAAAGTCTTGTTTCTTCCAAAATTAGAATCTATAAAATTTCACATGTGTATTTTAATTTTTGTATTTCTTGTTACTAATAAGTATACTCAAATCATATCATGTAGAATGTTAATTCTGAATTAAATATTATTTTCCTCAGCATAAGATATTTTATTATTGCTTTTTATCATCCTTGATTCCATTAATATTACTGGTGATACTCTTTTTTTGGTTATAATGGTTACATTTGTTAATATTTGTTCAATGCAGATATATTGAGTAAAGGTCCTGAGTTAAAGTTAGCAAGATTAGAACAATTAAGAGTTCAGAAAAACATGTTCTGTAAGTGGTGATTATATGGAAATGCTAAAAGGGTGCAGGATATGTTCTTTTATGCATTGATTTCTTTAATTTTTATTATCTAAATTCAGATTTATATTTAGATGCTATTCACTTAATTAGGCTTACACGTTGAGTGTTTTTAATTGTTTTAAGTCCAAGTGGGCATGTATATATGGATATATATACCAGGTTCACATTATAGATTAAAGCACAGTGATTTCCTTTATCTACCAGAATTCTCTTTTTGCTCTATTTTTTGTTAATAAATAGCCTTTAAAAACAGAGTTCTATTTTAATTGACATGAAATGCTCTTCAGAACAAATTTCCTTTTTCATGCAAAAGCCATTTTTTTCAATGAATTCTGTAGGGCAGTAGTTCTCAAACAGTTCTCAAACTCCAGACCTCTTTATGCTTTACATTTTTGCCATGCACATCTTTAATGTTTGACTCAATATAAGATAGCTGGACTTTTATATCTGTATCTGCATTCAACCAATTGCAATATGTTGTTTTGTTTGAAATATAAAGAAAAATATGATGTACATAGACAACCATTTTTAAAGGAGGAGTATATTCTAATAGACTTTCCAGATAGTTGCATATATTCTTTCACATGCCACAAAAACTTGGCAAGTAGTAGTTTCTTAGAGGTTAGCTGCAGTGTGGAACCTGAAAACCTACCACTCTACTTTTCATACTGTATTATTATACATTGAATCCATTGGTCTATCTTGTACTTTGAGTGGATCTTTATCCATATGTGATTCAGTCATATCATGAATTGTTCATTTGGAAAGCATTGGCCCATTGATTTATGAAGATCTTTCAACTGTGGATACATTTCATGAATCACTATCATCATACGTCACAGAGCCCTGGAAAATTGCACTGTACACTTGTATGAGAGTAGGTATAAAAAAGGTAAACAATGATTTGATGAAAATAGTGGAAGCCCTTCGGTGTTTGAGAACTCCAAAGTGATTGCGGACCACACTTTGAGAATTAATTTCCCTACTATTCTAGGGAAATTGGTTTCCTTTAAAAAAAATATGAAACTGTTTGCAAAGTTTATTTTTGGCTCACCTACATTCTCTGTCTTCTTTGTTATATTTACTAATGAAATGAAAATGATAGGTGTTAGTAGATTTGGGGAGCCCATTAGAAGATGTCACTGAAAATTGAGTGCATATGCCCATCTTGTGTATTCCATTCCATATGATTAAGAACCTCATGGTTTTTACAAGAATGAGAGATGACATCACATAGATTATACAAACTGTCATTTCATCATTGCAAGTCTAATGGTTATTAGTCATGTATTCTAACAACAGTACATGAGAGACCCAACCTGTAAAAACGTTTACTTGAAGGATATAGGAAATCTATATTCAATGTGCTATATTCAAAGAATAATATAACATGTATGATTATGACTTCTTTAAGGTTTTGGTGCTTTAATCTCTCTTTAACTCAGATATAATAGGCATGGACATAGTTAAATTCCATTTTAAGCTCCTTTTCATTGGAAACTAAACATGAGCTCCATAATAAATAGGGCATAAGTCTCCATTGTTTAATATCTTAGCTCTTAGAAAAGCATGAGGTATTTGCCAAGTATCAGTTGGCATGTAATGTTAAATAATTTAATTATTCCAGGAAACTAGTTAATCATTACAGTTTTTCATTGATTAGCTTATATGCAAATATTGAATGATTTTTAAAAGCATATATACATTTTCTTTTACATATAAATACAAGGAACTGGATTATTAAAGTTTCCCTCAGAGAAAAAAAAAACAGATGATAATTTTGTATGCCATATTTTTGGCTTAGTATTCTGAAAACAAGGGACTCATATATCCATCAATAAAGAAGTAAATTTATCAAACTGGGAGGATAAGACTTTCTATATATTTCTGCAGGTTGATTCTATTTAAAGCAAATCTTCATTTCTTATGCAGTCCTTCAGAAAACATATTTCAACCTGCATAAGTTTTTTCCAAAAGAAATTTTTTTAATAACTTTTTTTTACCTAGGTCATAAGTAACATTTTTAATTTTTTATTTGTGGTTCCACAAACCTATAGAAAAAGTACTGAAAATGGGACAATAATACACATGTGGGAAATATTTAGCTGTAATTAAGATTAACATTTTGCCATAGTTGTTTTACATTAGTTTATATTAAAGAGCACAATATTACAAATAAAGTTTATGTCCCAGGTATTCTAACCTCATTTTCAGAGTCATTTTATCCAGACTTTATTTAAAAGTCTGATTTTCAGATTTTGGATATCATGGAAATTTAAAACACAATTTAATACAAAAAAGAAGGGATTTGATGTTATTGCAAACTCCTTATTTTGCCAAAAATGACATTTAAAACTATCAAGCAAGCAAGAAGCAAAATAAATAGATAAATAAAAAACCCATTGCCTATCTCACCATCATTCATAATGTAGAGAACTGCTTAATGCCAATATTCAAAAAGGACTACATTGAATGCACACAAAATTTAATATATTATCTTTATTTTTCTCAGACCTATGCAAACTTTATTATGAGGTTGTTATGGGCTGAATTCTGTTCCCCCAAAATTCAAGTGTTGAAGCTCCAACCTCAGTGTGACTATATTTGGAGACAGGACCTTTAGGGAGGTAATTATGGGTCAATGAGATCGTAGGGTAGGGCCCTAATCTGATGATGACTAGTGTTATTATAAGAAGAGGAAGAGATACCAGAGGTCTCTTTCTCTTCTTCCTTGCGTGCACAGAAAAGAGGCCATGGTGAGGACACAGCAGGAAGGTAACCATCTATAAGCCAGGAAGATAGGCCTCACCAGAAAACAACCCTAGACTTGTGAGAAAATAAATGTCTCTTGTTTAAAGTGCACGGTTTGTGGTGTTCTGTTATGGCAGCCTGGGCTGACTAATAGAGAGGTCCGTTGCCAGTGTTTCTAAATCAGTGATTTAATGTATGGAACTAACACATATATTGCAAATGTCTTCTACTTTAAAATATCATTGGGGAAAGGGATTCCAAAACAGTTGAATATTTGACAAATGCAAAGTTAGTCTTACTTAATTTTTTTTTCTTTTTTCCCCTGCCTTTCCATTCTTACATCGAATGGGGAAAGAAAAGGTAGAATTATTTCACAATTATTCTTCTTCATAAATACTAATTTTTCTTTCTGGAATGTTCTTGCTTTTTTTGTGTCCTTGGTAAACTCCCATACACACTCAGGTACTCAGTTCACATGTCACCTTCTGTAAGTTCTCTTAATATGAGTTACGTCTGGCCTCAGAAAGTTGTATATACCTACAAAATAAAAATTATATTAAATTGTCATGATATGTTTGTTATTCCTCTGTGATAACATCTGATATTAGTTGTCAGTTATGGTTCATTTATATTTATTGTAATTTTTAATACATTTAGTTTATTTTTGACATCTTATTTTATAATTTCTGTTTACCTAGCTTTTCCCAAGTTTCTTTTCGTTTTCTTTTCTTGCCTTCTTTTAGAATGACTTTTTAAAATATTTTATTCTCCCCCCTGTTTGAAGTTATAAATCATTATTGTTTTATTGATTACCTCAGGCATTTAGCATATTTTATAAATCTAAATTTAATTCATTTCTTCCCTCCTTAATTATAAGCTCCTGAAATATTCTCTTCATAAATTTTAAGAGTACATTTGTTTTATCTTGTATTTTAATGCTAATAATTAATATTACTATTTATTACTAGTATTACTTTATAAAGTTGTTTTCCCATATTTTCCATAATTTTAAAATCATATTTTATCTTTTCTTTTTTCATCTTAGTCCTTTCTTCTTGCTATCATTTCCTCTTCTTTCAAGGTTATTTTTTGTTTGATTTCAAAATGAAAATTCTATCCTTATTTCTTAAAAATAATTTCAAAGGATATACAGTTCTATTTAGACAGCAATTTTGGCCTTTTTTTCTCTTTTACTATTTTTAAAATTTCTATGTCCTTAGTAATCTTCAGATTCACAAAAATGTGCTTAAAAATAGGTTTCATCGCATTTATACTGTGCGGAAGTCATTATGCTTTGAGGATCTGAGGGTTCTTGTTTTGCAGCCATTCTGGAATATTCTCATTTACCAATCCCTTTGAATAGCATATCTTTCTCATCATCTCTAGTCTCTCCTTTCTAGAACTCCAATTACACATTTAGTGGGTCTTACCTTCAGTTTCATAGTTTCATGTTTTTATCTTTTTAAGCTGCACTACAGGGAATTTCTCTTGTCTGTTCTCTCTCATATTATCTTTCTCTAGCTATGTCTTATCTGTCATTCAATCTACCTAATGCATTTTACATTAAAATCATTACATTGTCTTTAGGATTAGAATCTTCGTTTCTTTTCAAACCTGGTCTTTTATAGAATAGTATACAAGTGAAGAAAATAAACCAGCATAGATTTTAGATCTTGAGAACTCCCCAAACTTGGTACATGTTTGCGCCTTAAAAACCTTCAGAGCTCAATGGTAGTAGTGGTGGAATGGCGAGCAGAGGGAGATAGCTCAATTGTGAGGAATACAAATACAATTCCTAGCCTCATGTATCACCGGAGAGAGCAGCCAAAATCAAATAGTAAGATGATGGTGTTTGCTATGCAGTCTCTGATACATTTCATGTGTAAGGTAAATTGAAGTGCTCTCTAACAAATACCCAGAAAATAACCATGGAGGGTAGCATTTACAGGGAAGTGATGGTCTCATAGTTGAAGGCAGGAGTAAAAGTCAGTGGGTGAGGTAACAATAGGTGCTTATTTAAACCTCAGATATCATGGTCTGGGAAAACATAGGATATAAAGCACTGTTAAGATTAGGTAGAAGAGTGACTGTAGACATTAGCATTAATGCCAGTTAAATAAGAAACTAGTCTCAAATATGACCAATAATTTGTGATTATGTTAAGAGAGATATCTTATTAGCTTATTCATTGATTTCATTGATGATGGAATCCAGGCTGAATCTTTAATCTCCTGTACAGAGACTCCACCTTCCTCTCTTCCCACCCTCCCACCATACCACAATACCAATCAAAAATGAAATAATCATCCTACATATCTGATAATAGTCTAGAGACCTAATGTATAATGTGAGGATTATAGTTAATAAAATTGTATTGTATTAGGGATTTTTGTTAAATAAGTAGATTTTAGCTGCTCTTGTCACCAAAAAAGTTGACTATGTGAGATGATAGATATATTAATTTGCTTCATTACAGTAACAATTTTACTAATAATACATATACCATAACATCATTTTGGAAATCTCAAATATATATAACAAAATTTGTTTTGAAAACAAACAAAAACAAAAATAACGAATGAGATGGCTATTAGTCACATTTAAAACACTATAAAGTTGATTTGACTGATTATTTCAGCCGAATCACTGGTGATTTTTTTCATAGACAAACTCATCATGACATCACTGCATACATATATAGTATATAGATTCACAGGTGGATTCTAAGAAAATGTTTTATATATTTTCTAGATGACCCTATCAAAGAAGAATAATGTTGGTGAGCAAAGTAGATTTTAATAAAGTGATGGTATTCATAGAAAAGTCATGTGTTGAACAAACAAATGTTAAAAAAAAATGTTTCTATTATCCTAGAATCAAGTCTTGGCAGGGATTTGTATGTATATGCAAAAGATAGAGAAGTTGTGGTTTAGCTTTGCCAACATCCGTAGGTAAATATTTCTAAAGTTTATTTTTTTCCATGAAGAAAATTCAATAGTGTTTAGCAATTCAAGGAGAGAAAGATTAATAAATGAGTCATTTTTCTGCTGAATACCTCTAGCCTGCCTCTTGTCAAATTATCTTTGCTATTATTCACTTATCACTGAATCTCTCATCCCTTAGAAAAGGCATCAATCCTCCATCTTCTATTTTCTAAATCTCTAGGGTTATTCATGTTATTGTAAATTATTCTATGTGTAATGCAGTTGTTAATCATCCCTAATAAACAACAACAACAAAAAAAAACCTTCAGGTATCAAACGTACAATATCCTGTCCAGAACAATGATTAATAAAACTGATTGCCATGAGTTTGACAAATACATTATGGTCCAATGAAATCTTTGAAAACACTGGAAAAACTTTAAATTCAATAACAATACAAAGATTGAGTGAAATAATTCAAAGATGAGGAAGGGACAATAGCACATTGAATTGTTTAATATCCTAGGTCGAAATTGAATGCTGTAGTGTTTTGGTTCATTTAGACTTATTATATTCAGTCATTTGGCTTCCTTCTTCCTTTCTCTCTTTTTCCTTCTTCCTTCTTCCTTTTCTCTTCAGTCATCCTCTGTTCTTTCTGTAGTGTTTACCAATGTCATTAGAGTAATTATATAAAAGTTCTCACCTATGTTTTACCTTGTGCTTGAATTTAATGTGTTTATCCTAAAGCATAATATGTCTCTCCAAATGTAAACAGAATTATGTCAAATGACCTTGAAGTAGGGGAAGTAAAGTCTTTCATACAGTCATGCATCACTTAATGACAGGGATAACTTCTGAGAAATGCGTCATTAGACGACTTTGTCATTGTAAGAACATCATAGAGTGTACTTACACAAGCTTAGATAGTATAACCTACTACACACCTAGGATATATGGGAAAGTCTATTGCTCCTAGGCTGCACACCTGTATAGCATGCTACTGTGCTGTATACTGTAGGCAGTCACAGCAAAATGGTAAGTATTTGTATATGTAAACATAGAAAAGGTATAATGAAAATATGGTATTATTGTCTCATGAGACCATATTGTATATGCAGTCCATTGTTGGTCAAATGAAACATGTTTGTACTTATTTGTGAGAGCTGATTAGGTCCACTTTTTCTCATCTACCAAATGCTTATTCACCCTGTTTCTGCTCACATTTATTTCTATACTTTAGCTCCTCCTTGTTTTTCCATTTCCCTGTGAGCCTCCCATTCTGCAAGCACAGAGATTCTCATTTCTGTATTCATTTATTATTGTATTCATTCATGCATGAAAACTAATATTGATGGAATGCTTTAAGTACAAGATATAGAAAAGACAGATGTGGTCTATATCCTCACAGGATTGAGGAATGGGGTAGTAAAAAAGGAAAAAGAACAAAAAAGAATGTGGTCTCATAAAAGAGAAGGAATAACTTGTTTTAAGAATAACAGCATGGATAATACCATGTGTAATAAAGTGAAACCTAAAAGGATTCCATGAATATAAATCAGTTCTATTGTTCTTCCTTAGGGAGACAGCATTTAGTAAAGTGCAAGTAGCTTTATTCGATGTCATAAATGTAGAAAGAATAAATTTCATACAGAACCTAACACAACATTATTTAAATGTCAGTAAACATTTAAAATATTATTTCTACCAGTTCCTTCACCCCGTTTTCCATTTGATATGGTCAATCTCTTTATTTTAAGCCATTGTATTAGGTTGGTGCAAAAGTAATTGTGGTTTTGGCTTTCTTGACATTTGCTATTTGCTATTGGAATACATTCTTAAATAAATGTGGTTATATTATACACCATTTTAATGCACATTTCTCACTTTATGTTTTTTTTGCTAATGACTTATTACTTGCAACTTATTTTATATTTATTTTAGACTATAGAAATAATGTTAGACAAAATCAAATTTGAGTGATTTTCTTATTCAAGTTCAAAATGGGTCATAAAGCAGCAGAGACAGCTCAGAACATCAACAACGCATTTGGCCCAGGAACTGCTAATCAACATACAGTGCAGCGGTGGTTCAAGAAGTTTTGCAAAGGAGACAAGAGCCTGGAAGGTGAGGAGCATGGTGGCTGGCCATTGGAAATTGACAGTGACCAATTGAGAGCAATTGTGGAATCTGATCTTCTTACAACTACTTGAGAAGTTGCTGAAGAACTCAACATTGACCATTCTATGGTAATTTGGCGTTTGAAGCAAATTGGAAAGGTGAAAAAACTCAATAAGTGGGTACCTTATGAGCTAACCAAAAGTATAAAACATCATCATTTTGAAGTGTCATCTTCTCTTCTTATATGCAAAAATGAGGAACCATTTCTTGATTGGATTGTGATGTTCAACAATGAGTGGATTTTATACAACAACCAGTGATGACCAGCTCAGTGGTTGGACTGAGAGAAACTCCAAAACACTTCCCAAGGTCAAACTTGCACCAAAAATAGTTATGGTCACTGTTTGGTGGTCTGCTGCCAGTCTGATCCACTACAGCTTTCTGAATCCCAGCGAAACCATTACATCTGAGAAGAATGCTCAGCAAATCAAGGAGATGCACTGAAAACTGCAACTCCTGCAACAGGCATTGGTCAACAGAAAGGGTCCAATTCTTCTCCATGACAACACCTGACCACAGGTCACACAACCAACGTTTTAAAAGTTGGGCAAATTGGGCTACAAAGTTTTGTCTCATCCGCCACATTCACCTGACCTCTCACCAACCAACTACCACTTCTTCAAGTGTCTGGACAACTTTTTGCAGAGAAAACACCTCCACAACCAGCAGCATGCAGAAAATTCCTTCCAAGAGTTTGTTGAATTCCAACGCATGGATTTTTATGCTACAGAAACTGTGTTGATTATAATGGTTCCTATTTTGATTAATAAAGATTTGTTTGAGCCTAGTTATAATAATTTAAAATTTGGTCCAAAACTACAATTACTTTTGCACCAACCTAAAAATAGACATGTAGTAGTATTTTTCTCTCTCTTTCTCTCGCTCTCTCTTTTGTAAATCACATACTGGATAAGTTTATTTTTAAAAGTGTTTATTTATTTTAACATCAAAATATTTAAGGTGTGTTAATGTTTTTTTTGATACATGGATACATTTTATCATGCTGAAATCAGGGCTTTCAATGTACTCATCACCAGAATAGCATACATCGTACTCAATAGGTAGATTTTTATCCCTTAACCCCTGCCATCCTCCCCCTTCTTAGTTTCCAGGGTCTACTACCACTCCATATAACTCTATATACCCTTCATTTACTGCCACTTATAAGTGAGAATATGTGGTATATGTTTTTCCATTCATGACATATTTCACTTAGGAAATGGTCTCCAGTTCTATCCAAGTTGGTCCTAAAAAATATTATTTCATTCCTTTTTATGGCTGAGTTGTACTCCATAGTATATATACACCACATTTTCTTTATCCATTTACCAGTTGATGGGAACACAGGTTGATTCTATATTTTTGCAGTTGTCATTTGTGCTACAGTAAACATTCTGGTGCAGGTGTCTTTTGATAAAATGATTTCTTTTCCTTTGGGTAGATATCCAGTAGTAAAATTGCTGGATCAAATGGTAGGTCTATGTTTAGTTCTTTGAAGAATCTTGATATTGCTTCCCATGGTGGTTGTGCAAGTTTACATTTCCACTAACACTCTATTCTCTTTTCACTGCAACCATGCCAAAATCTATTACATTTTGACTTTTTAATAATAGCAATTCTGACAGGGGTTTTAATTTGCATTTCCCTGATAATTAGTGATACTGAGCATTTTATCATATGTTTGCTGGCCATTTTTCTATCTTCTTTTGAGAAGAGTCTATTCATGTTTTTGCCCACTTTTTAATGGAATTATTTGGGGTTCTTTTCTTGCTGATTTGTTTGATTTCTTTGAAGATTCTGGATATTAGCCCTTTGTTGAATATATAGTATGTAAATATTTTCTCCCATTGTGTAGGTTGTCTATGTCTTTCTTGATTATTTCCTTTGCTGTTCAGAAGCTTTTTAGTTTACTTAAGTACCATTTACTTATTTTTGTTGTTACTTCAGGATACAAAATTCATGGCTGGCAGTTATTCTGTTTAAGAAGACTAAAAATGAGACCCCAATCCCTTCTGGCTTGTTAGGTTTCTGCTGAGAGGTCTGCTATTAGTCTGATGGGTCTTCCTTTGTAAGTAACTTGTTGCTTTCATCTTGTAGTTTGTAGGATTTCCTCCTTCACTTTGACTTTGGTCAAACTGATGACTATGTGTCTCGGTGATATACTATTTTGCTATAAATCTTCCAGGTGTTTGATGACTATCTTGTATCTGAATATCTAAACCTCTAGGAATACCAGGGAAGTTTTCTTCTATTATTCTCTCAAACAAGTTTTCTATGCTTATTGTTTTTTCTTCTTCTCCCTCAGGGATACCTACAATTGTTATATTAGTTCACTTTACATAACCCCATATTTCTCACAGTGATTGTTCCTTCTTCCTTGTTCTTTTTTTTTTTTTTATAGTTTTTACTGACTGGGTTACTTTGAAATCCTTGTCTTCAAGCTCTGTAATTTTTTCTTCTGCTTGGTCTAGTCTGTTGTTAAAGCTTTCTTTTGTATTTTGAAATTCCCTAAATGACTCCTTCATTTTTTTTTAAGTTCTGTTATCTCTTTTTTAATGTTATCTACCTCTTTAGTAAATTTTTCATTCAGGTCCTGAATTATTTTTTGGTTTCTTTAGATGGTTTTCTGGCATCTCTTCAATTCCATTAATCTTACTTGCCACCCATAATCTGAATTTCATGTTTGTCATTTTAACAATTTTGTTTTGGTTGGCGTTAATTACTGGAGAGCTATTGTGATCCTTTGGGATTGTCAAGACAGCCTGTTTATCCATGTTGCCAGAGTTTTTATTCTGATTTATTTTTTATCTAGGGCCTTTTCTCTCAGCTTAAAACAGATAGCAGATGTGGTTTACCTGTTCTCCTCTGCTGGGACCTCTGTTGCTCCATGAGGGTAGGGATGGGTTCTTGTATGGTATGCCTGGGTCCTATTCCAGATGTATTAATCACGAATTTAAAGCAAAGTATGAAAGTTGAGTCTGCTCAGCAATATTTAAACAGACAAGACCTCTCTTGAAGCCAGAGAGAAGACATCTGAAAATGAGACATAGAACCTGATTATAAAAGAGGCAAAAGTATTCTCAGTTTAGGCAAGTTTCCTATGCCAATCACAGCTCTGATAAGGAAAACGTATGCCCCTGAGATTTGAAATAGAAGATATTTGGCTTATGTGTACTTGAAAACCTTGAATCCCCTGATTCCCTGGATCCTCTGGATCATCAGAAGTGGCTCACTCCCCTTGCTGAAAGATTAGACATCTTCACCTAAAGATGACTGGGAGTGATCCAATGAGGAAAGTGCTTTACAAGACATACTTTCCTTCTTTAGCGTCTATGCTTGTACATTCTCGTGACCACCAGATCCATGACTGGGGTGAAATCTCAGTTTGACCTTACTAGGGAAGTACAGGGTCTTACAGGAAGGGGAAGGATTATACACTAAAAAGTTTAGAATCTGGCCACCATAGATTGGCATGAAACTCAGTGCTCAACATATACTTATAGTTGTGATTCTGAAAGTATTAACTAAGACATGATTAAATAAACAAACTTCAGGGTACCTGATAATTACTAATATTTTGCATTCACTTTAATATAGTGCTTTGTTTTGATTTTAGGTACAGGTATTTTGGCACTTCTCAGTCATGGCTCAAATAAAAGTTTCAACTCAATTTTAAGGTCTTACCAAATAAATGAACAGTTACATATACTCTATTTCATAATTTTAATTATATTTATATCAAATCCTATTACAAATAAAATTACTTTATTCAAGGAAAATCACATTACAGCAAATTGCCACTTTATTTCTGAGTATATTCTCTCAATGTTCTATTATTTTAATATTCTGAAATGATTTTAATCATATCAAACTTGAAGAAATTTTAGTTTATAATTTGTAATTGCTCTGGGGTCCTGAAATCTGGAGGCAGTTAAGTGATCTCTTTTCCAGGACCAGAATCTCATATATTTTTAAGAGGATCTTTGAAGGTACTGAGTATATAATCAGATTTTCACAAGCTATATCTACCTGATAGAGAAAATAATTTAATATATTTTTAATTTGATTCAGAAAGTATGTCACTTGAATATTAAATATTATCTACATATATACTTCTATGGAGTGGTGCCAGTCGATGATGATTTCATGGATAAAGAAAAAATTCAAAATAATTTTTAATAAAACAACCCCATTTGGCTAGAAAGTCCAGCTAGAAGTAAGAAGGGGTGATTTTTGTAAAAACAGATACAGATATATTAATGCATAGGGACATGTTAAAAGAGCCAGAATATGCCCAGTATTATGTACCTTTCCATTAGAAGATTCACCTTTTAAAACAAATACTTCTGAGAATGTCTTCAGTCACTAATTTATAGCCATGGTTTTCCAACTGTGATCCTTTGGTCCTAGGGCTTCCTCAGCAGAATGTCAGTGGTCACATCCATTGCAAAGAGACAGAGCTCTAGACTCCCAATGGTCTATTCAATGAAAAAGCTTCATTTTTACCTACTATATACACTGGGCTTCTAAACTGCAACCAACATCTGCTTTTTCCTTTTCCTGGGATACTCCATCCTTGCCTCCACCCTCCTTTACCTTTCTACATTTATTCTTTCTTCTGATTTCAGCTTAAAATCACCAACTCAAAGAAGTTTTCTTAATTTCCCACTTTCATCTCCCATTTATATTTGCTGTTTAGTCTTAACTATATAATATTTCAGCAGCATCTATCTCAACTGAATGGTACGCTCTATGAGAACCATGTCTGTTTTGCCAACCACTGCATCCTCAAATCCAGCAGATCTGGTGCTTAATGAACCTGCTGTAAATATGCAGGTGAGCAAATGTGTCAGGAAGACACACAGCTTAGTTAGCAGTGTGGCCTGTTCGTCACCAATTCTAGGTGGTTTTCTGAGAATTTCTCATCATACTCTCCTTGCACATCTGCTGTTTCTCTTGCCATGTTCTCACTAACACAGCTGCCTCCTGGCTAACATTGCTTTCCCTTTTCATCATCAAGTTCCAACACCTTTTCCTGGCTTCTAAGGACACCATGTTACATTTGCTTTTGCTTCATCGTCTACTATAATACTTCCCATTAATACTTCCTGCTCTTTGTCAAATTGGTCTCCTGAGCCTCCCTTGGTCAACATTTGCTTACTTGCTGTCAACTCTGAAATGCTGCCTGCACTGATTCTCTTACCTGGAGCTCTTTTCAGGTCACATGGGTCACTTTTTTCTTGGCTATCTATTGCAGATATTGTCAGTATTACATATATTCCAATAATCCAGGATGTTTATATATTGCTTTCTTAGTTTTGATTAAATAACAGCCATGTCATGCCATATAGATTGTGGGGCCCAGAGTGGGAACTCAATAGATACATGTTGATTAATTGATTTCTGTATAATGTCTATGTCAGTACATTCTGAAACCCTTGCCTGATAAATTCAATTAGTAGATCTTTGCTCTGTTTTTTTTTTTTTAAAGCAATGTTAATTTTGAAGTAATCTCAAGGTCATAGAAGAGTTTAAAGTATAGTACAAGACCATCTTCCTTGAACTATTGGAGAAAAAGTAGCCAACCTGCTGTCCAATCACCATCAAATACTCTAGTGTGTATTTCTTGCAAAGATGTTATCCTACATAACTGCAATACTGCCATCAACATCAGGAAGTTGATACTGATATATTTCTACTATCTAAACTTTAGACCCCATCCAAGTTTTGTCAATTGTCTTAATATTGTCCTTTATAGCAAAAGATTCCAGTTCAGAATCATATGCTGTATTTTGTTTTGTGTTTCCTTAGTCTCTACATCACTTTTGAAGATTATAGTGTTATAATTAATATTTGCAAAATGTTCATCAGTTTGGGTTTGTGTGATGTTTCCTCATTAGATTCAAATTATGCATCTTTGGGAAGAATACACAGAAGTGATGCCTTGTTCTACCCATTGCCTTCTATTTGTTGGCACATGATTTTAGTTTGTCACAATATTGATGATATTTACTTTGATCACTTGATTCAGGAAGTATCTTCTAGCCTTCTCTACTCTAAAGTTACTCTTTTTCTCTTTTTAACTAATAAGAATATTGTGGGGAGGTATTTCTAAACATGTAAATATATGGTTCCTCATAAAAAATTCAATTTATTGCTTTATGTATATCAATATGGACTCATGGTTTCCTATTTTATTCAGTGGCTCACAAGACATTGCTATCATTATTTATTTTGATGCCCAACTTGACACAGATTTGTCCTGTGAAACACTCTTCAAGATAGCTTCTGTGAACTCTTGACATATTCCCATCATTCATTGCACATTAACTTGTTTTCTGGCACAAAGTGATATTCCAAGATCATCTTATATTCTCCTTTTCCAATCCCAGAACTCAGCCATTTCTCCAGGAAATCCTCTTTGCTTCAAGAATAATAATTAGTCTAGATCTGAGAACTGGTTTAGAAAAAAAAAGAATGACAATTAGAAGCAAAGATTTGAGTAGAAGGAATATTCATTGCCATTGGTCTATCATTGTTGCAGACTCTCTTGATGGACAGCGCTAGAAAATACATATGCACATATGTTGTGATTTTTATTGTTATAGTTTCTTTCTAGTTGTGTCTCGAGGTCTCTCTCTGGCTCTGAGTCCTCACTTTATGCTACCTCCATGTGGGTACCATCTTCACACAGCTGTTCTGCAGGGGTCTCCTCAGTATCATTGTCCTCTCAATGTGGACACCTCCTCCCTGTTTGGGGTCCGCCATCCCACATCAAAACTTTTCCCATGTGTGGTCAACATCATCACTCCACTTGGTCTCTGGCACCTAATGGCAAACTGCCCCTTTGTAAAAATATCCTCCTCAACCTGCTTAGGCTCTAGACCTCTGAGCTAGACCACCATTCCATGTGGACTATTCCTTCTAACTCTATTCAGATTCCCCTTTCCAGGCATCCCCACCCCATGGTGACTTCCTCCTTCAGCTTAGGCTCTGATGCCCCACACTGACCACTCTCCACATGTGGATGCCCTCCTCACCGACCGACCTTTTTTCCAGCACTTCGCACCAGGCTGTATTTCCCCCAAATGCCTGACTTGCTCTGCCTGACTTGAGAGAGAGAGAGAGGACTGAGAGTCCTAATTTAGGAAACAAAGAAGAGGAAAGAGGAAAAAGAAGACAGAAGATCTTTGATGTTTTTGTTTGCTCATAGTCACCAAAATTTTCCTCTCTTCTACTGTTTGTCTTTTTCTGTCCAAGGAGTCACTTCCAATTTACTTTGAGATTTTCTATCCCAGAGAAATCTTGTTTCCCTAACCAATGATCTCAACACTAGCTTTTCTATTATGTATTCTTTTGTGACAGTCATGACACAGATAAAACTTGACACACTGGGCATTTAATAAGCATGATTTTATTTTAATTCATACCAGTATAATGAATTATTGGCTCAGCATGATGAGTTCTAGTTTATAAACTCTTACTTAGAAGTAGAACCCTATAGTAATTGATAATATGCATCATAATTTTATTCATTTTTCTTTCTCATGATGTTTTTATATTTCACTGCAACAATATATTTAAGGTGAAAAAATCAAGCCAAACACCAGTAAATATGATTTTAATAAACATAAAGCCTCAGTCTCCATTGGAGTATCTAAAGTGATCTATTACTTGACATTATCTACTTATCCTTTTAATAGTGAAATGCTCAGATTCATTTTGAAAATTAAATAAAAATGTAAATATACACAAAAAGGAATTTTCTGAGGCAGGCAATATTCCTAAGAATGCTATTTTATTACCCATGTTTATTTGTAATATAATTACAGTGCAAAAATACATACACAAAATCATGAAGGTTTATACAACTTGTTTTGATGGCACTTAAGGATGTATTTGGGATTCTGTTATTAGCACATATTCCAATCTGTCAAATGTTTATTCATGTCAGAAATATCAAAGACACTGTATTCTAGACAGTTCCCCATTGTCTGGTATAACCACCCTTTAGATAAAGCAGAACACTAATGAGATAAATTAAGAAAATAAAGGATGTTTGAATAGGTATGCTGCTTTAAGTAGAAGTGATATGATTACCTAAACGCATAGTATCTTTTTAATAGAAAGATAACCTTTGTTGGCTTCCTTTGCTAAGAATGAACAGAATTTTTTTCTTACTAACTTTAGTCAAAGATAGTCCAGTGACTGGCTGAGCTCAAGTGGCTGAAACAACCAAATATTACAAGCTATCTGAATTGTATCTGGTGGCAAAAGTAGTAAGATTTTCTCTTATATTCTGTAGAAATGATCAGAGAGAAAAGAAACTAATGTTTGGGGGTATATTCTCTGTATTGAACACTGTGCTAACTATTTTATATCTTGTTTATTTCTCAAGGAACCCTAAAAGATATTTTTCATTCATCTAAAATAACAGCAAATTACAAGAGAAGTTAAGTAACTGGACTTATCATTGTAAATTATCATGGATCGTATATTATGATCTGCTTGGGGCATACAGAGAAAACAATGTAAATGGCAACTCCTTGAGTTATGCAATGTGGTGGCCCTGTATAAGGGTTAAGCATAACTTAGTCTCTTGCTCAACATTCCATACTATAATTTTCCTTCCCAAACAAGCTTCTTATGATAATGCAAGAACGTTGGTATAGCTTCAGGAACGTTCAGTGAAACCCAAATTAGAAACTATATTTCTACTTGAGTTTGCCTGTAAGGTTTCTTCAATAAGGAATGCCTAAAAACACTAAATGATGTTACATGGACACAGCAGAAAGTCACTTAGAAGTTATTTATTCAGTTTCCTAATTTTTCACTAATTAAAATTCCCATTTTCCTTTAATGTTTTTCTGATCTAGAAAAATGATTATGACTTATCCATTAAAGTTTGCAAAAGCAAGTGTAAAAATTTACTCTGATTTTATAGTCCTGCCTGGCCAAGAATTGTAAGCTTTTTCATTTTATTCAATATGGCCTTTATGTTTGCCACTTATCTGAATTACTGTCAGAGAGAGTGTTTAATACATGCCTGATTCTGTCATTTAAAATGTTGTTAATGTGAGGAAGAAACATTATCTCTTCTCTTTAAGCTTAGCTGGTCTTTAAGGTTGTGCTTCAACTTTACTTTCCCCTGAGATTCTTCTTTTCAATTGACAGCCTCTAAAGCTGCCTCTGACCCAGTTTTCTGGTTTCAAAGTGTGTAATTAGTGTCAGCTGAGAAGATATATCTAAGAGCTTTAAAGGAGGTAGAACTGTAAGAGTAGTATTTAATAAAAAGAGAGGGGCAGTCATTTTGAATGTAACAGCCACACAGTACACAGACACACTTAGCAACATCTAGCGCCCCACTAAGTACAGCGAAGGCACCATTGTTCACACATGCGCATTACAGTCCACTCACTTTGGCTGCTAGGTTACCTGGATTTCACAGGAACTGTTCTCGTTATATTAACGATGGCTGGATATTTTCCATACAGCCCTCATATTTTCAAGGTAGACAAAACAGCCTTCTATTGGAAGAAGATGCCATCTAGGATTTTCGTAGCTAGAGAGGAGAAGTCAAAACCTGGCTTCAAAGCTTTAAAAGAAAGCTCATTCTCTTATTAGAGGCTAATGTAACTGCAGACTTTAAGTTGAAGCCAAGGCTCATTTACCATGCTGAAAATCTTAGGGCCCTTAACAATTATGCTAAATCTACTCTGCCTGTGCCATGTAAATGGAACCATGAAGCGTGGATGACAGCACATCTGCTTATAGCATGGCTTAGCGAATATTTTAAGCCTACTTGAGGTCTACTGCTCAGAAAAAAAAAATTCCTTTAAATATATTACTGCTCATTAACAATGAACCTGGTTACCCAAGAGCTCTGATGGAGATGTACAAGAATATTAGTGTTGTTTTCATGCCTGTTCACACAATATCCGTTCTGTAGTTAAAATCATTAATTTCACATGAACAGAAAGTAAAATACAGAAATGAAATAACAGGAAAGACCGGAGAGGCACTGGCAGGGCCATATTACTACTGTTAGCTAACCATTTAACCACATGTAAGACATTGGAATAAGTGTTTCACCCAGATTATCTCATTTATTCCTTATAAAACCCAATGAATACTGAAACGAGGTGTGTTCTACTATTGTTTGTACAATTATGTAATTGTGCAATTGTATTTTAAAAATTGTGTGGAAATGAAAACTTGGATTAAGTAAATTGTGCAAGGTCACAAAAATTTAAAAGGACTAAACTCAATCCAGGGTTCTGGGCTAAATCACAAAGAAAACCCTGGATTCCCACAAGTTCTGTTTTCAACAAAGATTGTCTTGTATATTGCCCTGTATAATAGTAACATGATTAAGCTAGCTTCTGCCTGTATTTTTTTTTTAAATATTGCCTTTTCATATCAATATGTGAATACTTTCTTGCAGTTCTTTCTATGAATAATAGACACACTGAATTTTTTTCTATGCTTTCAACTATTTTTGTACTTTTTTGGGTTAATTTTAGAAAATGTATAGATAATTATAAAGGAAATAATAATCACCCATGTGTCACTTTCAAGAGACAATTATTACCTATATCTTAAATCGTTTTTTTCTTTCCTTTATACATTTTCTACATTAAGTTTATATTACATTTACCATTTTGTGACGTTTTAATTTTTTGTTTACCATATCATAAATACATTCTGTTATCAAAAACATTTTAAACATCATATTCAAAACTTTTAAAGAACATTTAAAACATACATAAAAATAGAATAGTACAGGAAATCTCATGTACCCAATATACAACATCAACATGGTGAATATTTAATCTGTAACTATTCTGACTTCCTTCTCCTACAATTATTATGTCATTTCATCTAAGCATTATTTTTTGACACTTTAATGTTGTTCAATCTCATGATAAACTATATTTTGCTTATATGAAAAAGCTGGTTATAATGGGAATCATATCACCATCTTCTTGACAAGATCATCCACACTGTTCTGTCATTACATTAAAAAGAAAGGCTTTCAATGCTTTCACATGAACATCTGTGCAATATGACATTTCCTCTAATTAAATTTCATGCTGCTGAATCCGCACCAAGATTCTCTAGTATATATGTGACACATTGAAGTATTAAATCTATCAGATTAATAAAAGTTCAAAGTTCTGGTATTAATCACTTTTGAAACCATACAAGTCACAACAGGTGACTTTGAAGACATAATAAATTACAGAAAGAAAGACTCAGTTGAGGGTTCTGATGCAAACATCAGAAAGTGAACAGATCCTTCATCTGAAGATACCAAGCTCTGCATTGTGAAATGCTTCTTTTCATTATAGACTTCAATTTGTTTTAACACTTACATGGGCCCTCACCTTTGCCTAGAAGGGTATTTTTCATGTTGATTTATATCTCTTGTCCACATTATGAAGCTAGTGAAAAATGTCTGCTTTCCAAATACTGCCTCGGAGGCCTCAATAAAATTCTCTCAATAATCCTTTGGGAAACACAAGCATCAGCAAAAAAAAAAAAAAAAGAAAGAAAGAAAAGAAAAGAAAAAAGAAAAATCAGAAAAAAAATCTTTTATAAGAAGTAGGGATTGTTTATGAGATAAAAGAATGTCTTTAAAGTCCACTGCAAGGACACATGGTACTAAGACCGTAGGCAAAAAAGTCTTGTCAACAATTTCTTTTAAAAAATCCTTTTATGAAATGTTTATAGCTATGCTGATTCAGTTCCCTTGGGTCTCAATCTGACTTTTAAATAATGGTGATCTCAAATCACATTTGCCAGTCCATTTGAGCAAAGAATTAAGATTTTACCCTGGGTTATACTTACTCTTTCTACATTAATTATTTTTGTCTATAAATTATGTGTTCATTTTATAATTGAGTCATAAATTAGGAGTTATTTTGTGTTGTTAGTTCATTTTGCATTTAATTCTCATTCTTTATCTCTTTGCAAACCACTAAGTTTATAAATTTTAAGACTGCATTCATGTTCTATGTGTTGCATTATTTGGTTCCTGATTATTAATTAGTAAAAAATAATATTTCTTTCCACCTACTGAATGTTTACCATGTGCCAGGCACTTTACATACTTTATCTCAAATCTCCCCCCACAACCATACAAAGTAGCTATTATTACCCCTTGTAACAGCTGAGTTACCTGAGAATTAGAGAGGTGAAGAAGCATCTATGGTCATTCAAGGGGAGCACAATTCTGTCGAAACACAAGGCCTATCTTTTCTTGAATATTTTCTGAACAGGTGAACTAACTTTTCTGGTTTAACAATGTTCTTGTGTTTATGCCACTGTTATTATTCGTATAATAAAATACTGTTAATTTCAGTTATATCATTAGCCTCTTTAGAAAATTTATAATTCAACTACGGTGTACTAATCCTGTCTTTGTTTACAGACACATATAAATTGAACTTATAAATTTAAAAAATACTTTTAAAAATATTTAGTGTAGCCCAATACAAAAAGAATGTTTATTTTGTCAATATATTTATGATGATATATTAGCATTACTAGTGAATCATGTCTGATTGTTGCATTTGGCTTAGATGAATTTCTATTTGTAAATGGTTTATTAGCCACTCATTTATATTATTGTAAGCATTTGTTTGGGTTTTTGTGGTTTTTCATTATTTTTCATTTCAATATATGTAGGGGATACAAGTGCAGTTTTGTTACATGGATATGCTGTATAGTGGTGAGGCCTGGGCTTTTAGTATATCCATCACTTGAGTATTGTATATTGTACCCAACAGGTAGTTTTTCATCCATCATCACCTTCCTACCCTCTCACCTTTGGAGTCTTCAATGTCTATTATTCCATTCTGTATGATCATTTATACTGGTATGACTAAGAACATGTGGTATTTGATTTTCTGTTCCTGAGTTACTTAGGATAATGGCCTCCAGTTCTTTCCAAGTTGCTACAAAAGATACTATTTCATGCTTTATTATGGTTGAGTAGTATTCCATGACATATGTATGTGTGTGTGTGTATATATATCTACTCATCAGCTGCTGGACACTTGGGTTGATTCCATATCTTTGATATTGTGAATTGTGCTGTGATAAACATATAAGTGCAGGTATCTTTTTGATATGTCTTTTTTTCCTTTGGGTAGATCCCCAGTAGTGGGATTGTTGGGTTGAATATTAGCTCTAGTTTTAGTTCTTTGAGAACTCTACTGTTTTCTATAGGGGTTGTACTAATTTATATTCCCACCAACAGTGTATAAGCACTCCCTTTTCACTGCATCCAAACCAGCATCTATTGTTTTTTAACTTTTTAATAATGACCATTCTGACAGGAGTAAGATGGTATCTCCTTGTGGTTTTAATTTGCAGTTCTCTGATGATTAGCAATGTTGAGCATTTTTCATATGTTTCTTCACCATTTGTATGTCTTCTTTTGAAAAATATCTGTTCATGTCTTTTGCCCAATCTTTAAATGGAGTTATTTGTTTTTTTTCCCTTGCTGAGTTGTTTGAGATCCTTGTAGATTCTGGATATTGGTCCTTTGTCAGGTGCATAGTTTGTAAATATTTTCTCCTATTCTGTATGTTGTCTATTTACTCTTTTGATTTTTTCTTTTGCTCTGCAGAAGCTTTGTAGTTTAATTAAGTCCCGTATGTTTATTTTTGGTTTTGTTGCATTTACTTTTGGGATCTCCGTCATAAATTCTGTGCCTAAGCCAATGTCCAGAAAAGTTTTTCCTAAGCTTTCTTCTAGAATTTTTATGGTTTCAGGCCTTACATTTAAGCCTTTGTCCAACTTGAGTTAATTTTTATATGTGGTGATAGATTGAAAGAAAGCATAGAGAACATAAACACATGGAAAAACATTCCATGTTCATGTATTAAAAAAAATAAATAGTGTTAAAATGCCCATACTACCCAAAGCAATCAACAGATTCAATGTAATCCCTATGAAAATACCAATATCATTTTTCACAGAACTAGAAAAGCAATCCTAAAATTTATATGGAACCAAAAAATGCCTGAATAGCCAAAACAATCCTAAGCAAAAAGGAAAAAACTGGACGCATCCCTTTATCTGACCTCAAGTTATACTACAAGGCAATAGTAACCAAAAGAGCATGGTACTGATATAAAGATAGACACATAGATCAATGCAACAGAATAGAGAACCTGAAATAAAGCCATATACCAACAACCAACTGACCTTTGACAAAACAGACAAAAACATACACTGAGGAAAGAACACCCTATTCAATAAAAGGTGCTAGGAAAATTGGATAGCCATATGCAGAAGAAAGATATTGTAAATATTTAAAAGTGAAGCTATCCCACTACTTTTTAAAATATTACACAATTCAGAAGTTAAGACTTCTCAAAGAATATATTGGCTACATATTAATCCTAACTGAAGAAATTTCACTGTGCTTGTGTCTGAGCTAAATGTGCATGTGCCATTGGAGGAGGGATGGATGAGGATAAGACTTAGAACATCACCCTATTTCAGGGCTGCCATTTTGTATTCCCCCCACCCCCATAAGCCCTGGTGGATTAAAAGAAATGAAACCATAAATCATTGTTGACAGAGCTGAGTTTTAGCACATTGGGATTAACAATTTATAATCTGAAAATATGACTGTAAAATTAATATCAAATTATCAAGCTGATTAATTAATACCAAATTATGAAGCACCTTCTGGAATTCTAGTGCTGTAAAATTTTAGAACCCTCTAGGGCTACAGAATTGAAGCAGTACCAAACACCTTCTTCAAATATAGCAATGTTATAAACACTAAAAGAAGGAGTTTCCAGGGTAAGTATGGTTATTTACCTGACCTTAGAGAGTATGATCTAATGAATGCTACAATACCTGCTGAAGCTAGTGTTCACCATCTGGTATTGTTCCACACTATATTCTGATAAGAGAATAACATACGTGTGTAAAACCTAAAAATTCTTTAGGTCCTCTAAAGCTTGTCTAGTGGCCTAGATTTTGTTTCCTGTTACCAACAAAGAAAAAAAGTGAAGGCATTGATCAGATTATCAGCTAGCTAATGATAACAAAGGAAAACTTGGAATTCACCCATAATTCTTATTTTCTATATTATTCTTGTCAAATTTGGTTAAGTTTTTATTAGTATCATAAAACGTGTTGGCAGAGCTTCTCCTTTTTTATATTCTCTGAAAGAATTTATATAAAACATGGTTTATTCCCTACTTAAATTTTTCAAAAATCTCTCCCTAATACTGTCTATTGTATATTTTTGAAAAGAATATTTTTGACTAAAATGATCAAAATTGTTAGTGGCTATTTTGGTTTCCCATTTATCTGGCATATATTTTTGTATTTAATTATATTATTTTCAATCTTCCAATGAGTTTTATTTTTCTCTTGACTTTTTTCATCTAAGAAGCAAAAAGCTGTATTTAAAATGCTCTGATAATTTCTATCTTTCAATAGGTGAATTACATCTATACATTTTTACTAATTACTTATACATTTGGATTAATTTCTGCTTTTAAATTTGTGTTTCTGTTAAACATTCTTTTTCTTTGTTACCTTTTCCCCCTGACATCTGTTAACAATAAAATTTTTGTTCTCTGAATTACTTTGGAATGTATAACTGTATGTTACTAAGTCTAACATATTCAGTATCTCTTTCAGAGGAAGATATAGAATTTAGCTGCTACCCTTCCATTCCATACTCACCCATTCCATTTTCTAAGTCTGGAATTGTAATTTGAATTTTATAAAAACAATAAAATTTTAATGTCAATAGTAATTATTACTTTTTTTCCGAGTTATTTCACTTATCTTTGCTTTTTGTATTTCTTTCTTCTGGCTCATAATTTTTACTGAAGTCCTCCATGATTCTTTTCATGGGGTTCTGTATGTCTCTGTATGTCTAAAATATCTTGATTTTGTTATGAGAAGTTTGAGCTGGTTACAGAATTCTAGGTCTACTAGTAATTACACTCAACCATTATTATTCCCATTGGGGAGTCTGCTGTCACTCTAATTGTCTTTTCTTTGTAAAATGTAAAATATTTTTGCTGGGAAATATTATTCCAGAGATAATTTGTACTTATTATTCTCTTTATTTTTGATGTTCTAAAATTTCACTGCAATGTGTTTAGATGCAGATTTATTTTGTTTTTGTTCTTGGTATTTGATATTAACTTTCAATCTGAGTAAACATCTTTTTAAAATTCTGAAAAAAACTCTAAATAATTTTTTTTTAATATTGCCTGCCAAGGTACCCTAATGGGAGTTTTAGATTTTGAGAAAAGAAGGGTGTATTGGCAGGCAATATTAAGAAACATTATTTAACTCTGCTTTCAAATTAAATATATATATATATATATATATAATTTCTATATGTATTGCCTTCACTACTATCATTCAGCTTATTATTCTCCCTTTATCACTCTTCCTTATTTTTTGGTCCATTGACTTTTTTATTTCCATGTTTTATTCTCAGGATTTTAAATTGTTTTCTGTTTTATTTTTTTTCTGTTTTTTGCTTCATAGCCACTTGCTTTTTTCCCCTGAAACCTCTTCTTCTCCTTTTAATGAAGAGGAAATAAGGTTCATTTCTTGTCTTTGTTAATGTATCAAGTATGTACAGTTTTCAGACTACCTATTATTTCTAATGTTGCAAGAGAAATTTTTCTATTTGGAAATTGTATTAGTTATCTTTCATGACCTTAATTTTCCTTATGTGGTATGCAATTTTAGTTTGCAAAGTTGTCCCAAATCTTTCTTTTTAACTCCTCTTCCTTACCCATTTCTTCATATCTACTGTTTTTTCTCAGTTGTTATCTTCTACTCAGGTAACTTCAGATGCAGGTTTTAGGTTGATGGTTTGACTGGAAATCATTATTTCCTCCCTCACGAGACTCTTTCACCACCTTTCTCCCCTGACACTGCTTCATTGAGATAGTGATTTTGTCTTTGAATCTGCCTATATCATTTAAATATCTTAATAAGATAAATATATATTTAATATTTTTTAAAAATTTAACCTGGAAACTGTACAACCTCTATGGAAAGCGGTAAGGAGATACCTCAAAGAACTAAAAGTGGAACTACCATTTGATCCAGCAATCCCACTACTGTGTATTTACCTGAAAGAAAAAAAGACATTCTATAAAAAAGATACCTGTACTCAAATGTTTATAGCAGCACAATTTACAATTGCAAAGATGTGGAAACAACCCAAGTGCCCATCAATACATGAGTGGATTAATAAAATATATATGTATAGGCCATGGAGTACTTACTACTAAGCTATAAAAAAAATGGTGAACTAATACGACTTATATTATCCTGGATGGAGTTGGAGATCATTTTTCTAAGTGAAGTATCACAAGAGTGGAAAAACAAATGTACTCACCATTAAGTTGGAACTAATCAATCAACACCTATGTGCATATATGGAAATAACATTCATTGGAAATCAAGCAGATGGGGGAGGGATGGGTAAAATCACACCTAACAGGTACAGTACATGCTATCTGGAGGATGGGCACAATACAAAAGCAAGTTATGTAACAAAATTGTTACATAATATTCTAAAATTAAGAAAAAAGATTTAACCTATTCAAGTAAAGCATCTTTTGTAAATGAAAATAAAAACTCACAAACCATTTTGAGCAGAGATTTTACAGTGACATCATAGTTGCAATCATAAGATCATATAAAAACCACAGGAAACCCTTTTATTTTATAGAAAATAAAGTTCAAATTCAGAAAGGACAAAAGACTTATACAATGCCACCCATCTGGTGTGTGGAAGATAGAAAACTGTAAGCCATTTTTCTTGACTTTTCACTCTACTGCATTTACTCGATATCCTTGTACAAAATGTTCATTGACTTCTGCTGAGAATATTTTCATTGGCAGAAACAGTTATCTCAAAATATCTTTGACTCTAGATTAGTGATGTCCCATAAGTCTGTTCTGGCCTGTACATATATATTTGTTTTGGCTCATGGAGAGCTGATATTTTACATGGTTTCTACTGCTAAAAATGAGAGATTAAAACAAATACAGACTGAAACACCTGAAGCAGTAGGCCACATGCTAGTGTGGCAACACTCACCCAGAGATAAATAGCTGCCATGTCCATTCAGATGGAGCGTCAGTGCCAGTTCCCCAGTCCCCATGCAGCTGTCTTGTGCATTCACACTCCTCACCTGTCTCCTGAGCTAGTGGCCCCTGCTTTAAATAATCATGGTTCTGTGACACCATCATTCAAGGGTCACATCTTTGGATTAAAACACAAATTCTCTATCAAAGTAGTGCTTATTAATATCTACCATAAACACTTTGTTACACTTTAGTTTTATCAGATTAAGTATTTTTGAGCAAAGCAAACATATTTCCTAGCACTTCTGGGAGGAGGGGTAGGTGCAGGAGGTCATGGTATAGAGCTCTACAGAGTCAGACAGCAGTGAATAGGGCTTGGACAATTGGCAAGCAGGTACCAAAAAGAGTCTGCAAGCCAGATGAAGAGAGAACAGAGGGTACTGAAGGGATGTTTCACTTTTTTCCTAACTGTGCTGGGCACTTGCCTTAATGCCCTCACTCTGCTACTGAACAGCGTAAGCTCTATGTCATTTCCCTGCCCCTTTCCCATGAGGGTGCAAGTACTTGTGGGACTTGAGTTCTCTCTAAAATTGAGTTCTAAGACTAAGAAAAACAACCCTGGAGCCTGAAGGGCCTCCTCATTTGCCTTCTGTGTCAATAGAGCTATCCTGCTGGCTTCAGTGGGTGCAACCTGAGTGTTGAGTATTAAAGGAATTATAATGCAAATCTGGCAGCAGCCAGAAAAAATATTATTCTAGTGGGAGCTGATTAAAGAACTGCCCTTTTTGCTGCAGAGTTAGAAAAGAATTCTAAAATGATTCTGCCATCTTTTTCATGTAACTTCACATAAAGCCTAGCAATTACAATTCTGTCCTCTAAATTTCCATTTGTGCAGGTCCGGACACACTTTCAGATATTGAATTTATGCCATGAGCTACAACTAATAGTTATTTGGGTTTTCTGCCTTCCAGCTATTGTTAGCTCCCTATCTTGGAAATCATCACTCTGAATCGTAGGTATATTTGTGTATATACATACATACGAATACACATAAATTTCTCCTGACATCCAGTAATACTCTCCAGAGTGTACCCAGATAATATAGAGTATAATGTAAAGAAGAGTTTCTTTATAGTCTGTAATACACTGCAGACTATGCTAAGACCCCCTTCTATTGGCTCTTCAAAGCATCTCATGCTTACACCCACTGCAGGACTCACCAAATATATTAGTTTTTTAAAGACTGTTACAACAAATACCATGGACTGGATGCTTAAGCAATAGAATTTATTTGCTGATGGTTCTGGAGGCTGGAAGTCCGGGATCAAAGTGCTGGCTAGGTTGGTGCTACAGAGGTTTCTCTCCTTGGCCTGCAGATAGCCACTTTATTATTGTGTTCTCACATAATCTTTTCCCTGTGCTCATGCAGCCCTGGTGTCTGTGTGTGAAAATTTTTTCTTCTTTTGAGGACACCAGTAAGATTGGATTAGAGCTTACCCTAATGACCTCATTTTTACTTAGTCACCTCTTTGAGGGGCCTATCTTCAAATATAGTTGGATTCTGAGTTACTGGGGTTAGCGCTTCAATATATGAATTTTGAGGGGTACCCAATTCCACCCATAAAATCAAATGTATTGCTTTTGTTCATTTAATCTATCTCCCACTGAAAGTAAACTACTTGAAGGCAGGAATCAGATCACAGTAATCTTGTGTTCCTTATATCTAGCACTTTTGATTTTAAACTGTAGGTAACTCAACAAGCTCAAGAATGTGATGTTTTGTAGCCTTAAAAGAATTTTTATCTGGTGTTGATGCATTTGGTTGGGAATGATGGAAGTCCAAGGACATAATTTCAACTAAATTACTCTTATAAAGAAGTCCCAGAGCTAACCATGCTTTTAGGGTGTGGACCAAAATCAAATCCTAAGCCCTCTGTTAACTGAATGGACTCCCTCTTGCCTAAGGGAAGCCCAGGGAAACATTAAAACTGAGTGCCCAGTCATGATGGGATGGGAGTTCAGACAAAATTCATTATACCCCCTCCCTTGCTGATAGCCATTATTGTTTCCTTTGGGCTAAACAGAAACCAATCTCATGATCCAGACCAGCATTTTTTCCTGATCAGAGATCACCAACCATGAAGTGGTTTTAACCAGTCTGTGAAACATGAGCAGAGAGAATTTTCATGTCCTTCCTTCACTTTTTGACATAAAAGGACCATTTCTGAGCATGGACCCCATAAAGGGTCATACAGCTCGATTGTAAATTTGCATGTTTCTCTATGCATAAATATTCATGACTCTTTCTATAGCTTGTTAAATATGTATATTTGGCCATCCCACTCAGCATAAATTTCTGTTCCCATTGTCCCTGTCTCGAAGCACATGTTCTTGGCATCTGGACGGGGCTCTGCTTTCAAGCTTCTTGGAATGGCCACCCATAGGCTGCAACACTTTGTTGCAAATTTATGAACCTCATTATTTCTCCTTTCCAAATTTATGAACCTCATTATTTCTTTAGTTATCAAGGGATAGCTGAGGAATATAATTTTTCATTTAACACATTGACTGCCATGTGAATTGTATTTAACTCAGGTTAGTTTTGAGCCCGGAGCCTTGTGAAGCAAAACACTGCAGCTGGTTCAGGATAATCTTACTTGTTGATGTTCCTATTGTCACAATTAATATTGGCAATTTAATTCCAAAAAAAGTGGATTGTGTTGCATGTAACTCATGCACAGAAAACAATAAAAAATAACAAATTAGAAGGGATCATTTTGTCTTAATAAAACAGCATGGCCCCAGGGAAAAAAAAATTTTTTCTAGTGTGGCAGTCAAAATGCATAAGGAAAAAACAGCATGAAGAAAGAAATAATGAGAGAGAGTCTGAGAATAAATATATAGTGAGAGAAGCTGTCACTTAATATATATTAATTTCTATGTCAGATGAAATAAGTCATTGTCCATACCTTCAAAAGGCTCATAACTAATTTAGGAACAAAATACATTCAATAGAATCCTTAGGAGCAAAATGTGGATAAAATATATACAAACATGAAGGTGCTAACAAGTGCCACAAAAACAAGGATTAACTTAGACCAAATTCCACTGTCATTTTTAAAAAATACCTATAGGTTTTTGACTTCACTGAGGACACTAGATTAGAGTTGGGCCTTTGAGGATAAAGGGAACACAGTAGCATAATTTAAATGGTTGGTTCCAGAGTATGAAAATGAGTGATGATGAAATTATCAGTATTTGGTTGAAAAAGAAAAATCCATAATGCTTTCATGACACAAAACTTGTAATTATTTTATTGACTAAGACATTCTTTTTAAAAATGTTTTTTCATCTCTACAAAATAAGTCATAATAAACATCTCAATGTTAATATATATTTAGTCTACCAGCATAATAAGCCCAATGTTTTCAGTGGATACATAGCTAATTGGTCATAACAAAATGACTTATCCATTTTGTCTATTTGTAATGGGAGTTGAAGTTCTGAAATTTAGCTTGTGAATCATCAGGTAGTGGTTCATTTTTTTTTTTTTGCCATAAAAAAGAAAAAGAGGAAATAAGGATAACACTTAAAATATCTTAATGTCAGAAATCTACGATTCTAAGTTTATAGGAAAATTCCCAATAGCTTAAAAACCTGATTGCCAAGTACTTTATGTCACCTTGTCCTATACACATTCTATGGCATTACTTAACTTTTTCTTATCTTTTTAGCTCTAGGTGTTGTTTCCAACTCTTCATGGTCCAAATGACAGCTTATATTGTCTTCACCAGAAAAATCAACCCACACTTTAGGTAAACCTCTTGGAAAATACGTATCTATCAGTTGATGTTGGCTGCATTTCTTTTTTCTTTGACTTGGCATGGTTCACATTTCTCTCATGTTTATCTTAAGAGATATATGAGTTAGCCCAGAATGCAAATTGGGAGTACAGAGCGTTCTAAACTAGTTTCCAGTTGACATTGTTTAAGAAAAGATTATTTTGATTACTTTGAGTAGTTTAATAGGTATGCCTTGGGACTCACGTTTTTACATTAGTTTATTATGGTTTTCCAGACTTTGTTATAGATAATAGTACTTAACATTACTCTGTTTTACTAAAAGTGAGTTGGAGACCAATTTAGAGGTAATTGGATTCTATATATTTACTGTACGCTTTCATATAAGAAGTTGAAATCCCTTCGCTCTGCATGCTGTCTCTTGGCATGTGTGAACTCACATCCATTCCTTACTGTACATGCCCTCCAGCTCCCACACCCTGCTCTGTGTCTCAGAGGAGCCCACATGGTCTTCCACACTCATGTCTCTCTAGCTCTGGTGGGAGACACTGGCAGAAGGTTGGAGGGTGAGGGGAAGGGAAAGCTGAGGAATGTCTTCACCTCTCTCTACCACAAGCAACATTTCCGTCTGTTACCTGTACCTCTCTCCAACACCAATTCCCACCTAAAAGGCCCAGCTATCTTCTTCCAGGTAAGCCAAGCCTCTGAATTTCAATCACCTTGTCTATTTCCTTTGTCCCAACCTATGGGTGGTAGTGGCTTCCGCTATTTCTAATCTCAGAGTTACCACACCTTCTTCTTGTTTCAAGTCTCGGCTCTTCTGTCTACTGAACTGTAGCTATTTCTATTTTCAATGCCTGAAGTAAACTATCTTTTCCTTGTTGGATTCATTCTGACACACTCCATTTCCTCTTTTCTCACCAGACAATTGGTAAAATTACAGAGTCCTCTTACTTATCCTATAATTTATGTTGTTATTGTCACCACCAATGATAATGAAATATATGTATTTCTGTCTGTAGGGCAGAGTGCTTAATGCTGTAGACAGAGAGAGGGAAAACTAGGTCCGGTAGTAGAAATGGTAAGAATGGAAGGCAGAAGGCTTGACACACATATTGGGTTCTGAGTACACAGATGGTGCAAACTATGGGTCTTGTAGCATAAAGATGCTGGTGAGGAGTGCTACAATCTCTGATTTGACATAAGCTTAGAGATATTATTTCTTTATTTATTCACAAACTATTTTAGGATCCAACCAAGTGCCAGGATCTCTGTCAGACACTAGGACTAAGCACGATGCAAGGCTAGGACCATGCAAGATGTCTGCAGGGCTGTATTTCTTCTGGAGGTTCTAGGGGAGAATCTGTTCCCTGTATTTCCTAGCTGCTAGAGACTGCCTGCACTCCTTGGCTTGTAGCCCCACTCCGTCTTGAAAGCCAGCAATCATCACCCCAGTGACGTCTGTTTCTTTAACTCTGACTCTCCTGGCTACCTCTTTCACTTATAAGGACCATTATGACTACATGGGGCCCAACTGGCTAACCCAAGATAATCTCCCCATCTCAAAATTATGCCTGTCAAGTTTATTTCCTTGTGAGATAGTGTATTCACAGAATTTGGGGATTAGGACATGGCCATCTTTAGGAGGGTCATTATTCTGACTATCACACCTCTGTTGTACCCTGTGCAGCACAATCATAACCAGACTTAGCAAAGGAGAAGAGCAATAGGTAAATCCAAACCTTTAAGATCAATAGGTGCATTTGCATTATTTCCCAACACCCCTATTTTTAGGATAGAGTTTTCAAAATCAGGGAAATTGTGGTAAGACACTTAGCAGAACTCAGTCCCTATAGTCAGTGGTAAACTTTTATTTGAGAAAAATTTGAAGCACATTTTTTTTTCTTTTTTGGAAGGATTTCTCTGAAATTCCAATTTAGATAACTTACTATAGCAGCATACAGGTGGGCAATAATGAGTGATGGCAACAGTCTCTCCTAAGCAGTGGGCAATAGGTGCATGCTGTATGTGAAATGAGGACAGAACGGTAAGCAGCTGCGGGACCTTTCAGCAGCAACTGAACCTACATACTTAGGGCAGCATGTCTACACTGACAGCCACAGGTAGTATCCCTTCATATGCTAAAGGGGGAACAGCACATGCATGAAAACCCCATGTGAAAGGACATTTCTAGACTATGGGTTCATATATTTTAAGTGACTCTTCCCAATTTTCCATTGAAGATTTAAAGCAAAAATGTGAAATTTGTGGGAGAAGGAATATAATCAGAAGAGTAAGGGATCAAAAGCATATTCTTAACCAGAAACAAGGGAGGAAAATGAATGCCTGTAAAAACCTTGCCTTGACCTTTCTCCATTTGGGTCCTTTGATGTGCACATGAGCCCCAAGTTTTCCATGGAAATACACTATTGGAGAGCAGAAGCACTCTGTGGGCGCAAAGATTATTCTTCAAGACTGTGAGGACCACACCTTTCTCAGCTCTGTTCTGGGCAATCAGTTAAAACCCATTTTCAATTTTATATTTACTCATAAATGCCCATCTATCACCCTCCCTTCACTCCGTATGAGATTCTAGGAATGGCTCCAAACTTACTCATCTGAGAAGTTTGACTCAGTCAGTTATTCAACTGTGGGGACCCCTGGGGAATTATTCAAGTAGTACTGATAACAGATGAAAAGGATTGCATGGCCTTTTCCCCAGTGGCCTCAAGTAGCTTTTTAATCATGAAAGCATCAGGATAAATTATTTCACAAGAAGATTAAATATTTCACATCTAGTTCTTGAATCTAAATTTACGTACGTGGAACACAGAGATTATTCTCTACAAGCCAAGGAACACATTTCTAATAAACAACAATTTATCACTTTTTTAAGCATGGTGTAAGAAGTGGGATACAGTTTAAGGTCTAATTTTCTCAGCAGTTTAATGCACAGGACCTGGTTTAATTTGACAGAGAAGACTTTATGTTTTTATTTGTTTGCTAAACCTTCTTTTTTCTAAAATATCTTTATATTTGAGTTGTGGTAAGGTTTAGGTCAGTGACAGACAGGAGTCTACGCAAAGATAAAGAATGGAATAAGTAGACTATGAATATTACACAGAATCTATTTATGTCTTTGCAGATAATAAGCCTAATTTGTATGTGAATACTTTCATGCTTGCTTTTAAATGTACTATTTCTTCGTTAAAATAGATTTCTGGTCAACATTTTCCACAACCACTTAAAGAAAGACCAATAATATTAGCTGCCCTTTAGCTATCATGTGGCATGTGTTTTGCTTACATTATTGCTTGTACGCTCAGCAACTCAACTACATAGTTAATACTATCACCATTTTATTATGAAGAGACTAAGGATCAGGGTCCACTTCTAGTAAATAACAGAATTGTGATTTCAACAGGTGAATTTGATTCTAGTTTGTCTTCTTTCTATAATGATCTGTTGTGTCTTTCAAATGAGATCCCTGCAAATATTCTCCCATGGTGAGGGGTACAGTCATCAGTGAAGTATCCAGAGACCATGACTGAGTTAAGCATTTGATATTCTAGGTCTCTCTCTTTTTCTTCCCCTCTTCCATTTGCATCCCTTGCTCTCTTATATTGGATTTTTTTTCTCTTATCATTTAATCATAGTCCTTAACCAGAGGTGGTTTTCTACTTCTAGGAAAGAACAATTTGAATCTAATCATCCAAAGCCATGAATTTTCGTAGTTATATGTTCACTAATAGAATAGAATAGAATAGAAAAATATGCAGTTATAATTTTGCAATATTATTGTCACTGCAGTTTCTATTTATGAGGTATTTGAGTATAATATATACATGTTAGAGTAAGTGCATGGATGCAGCAACTCCAACTTATAGATGCACAGCAGAATTCAATAACCAATTATGGCACTCTCATTACTCTTAACCCAGTGCTAGGGTCACGTGGTACTCTTAACAGTAAGAGAAAAAATGAGCACTTGATGTTAAATATATTTGCCATGCTTAATGTGTGCTGTGGTGTTTCTACTGAACTTCATTTATTTGCTAATATGCTGGCAGGGTCGAACATTTGAGGAAGGTAATGGTACCTTCTACACCTAGGAGATATCAAGGAGTGATACCTGCAAACTGTAGTGATCAGTAAGCACTATGGGGCGGGATGGGGAGGGCTTGAATAGAAAAAGGAACAGGAGGACTCAAAGCTTATAATGCAGCTTCAAACAGAGCAACTCCACATAGGGATTTTATTATAATAAATGGCTTTACTGCTCAAAATGTTTTACAAATTAGTAATTTTTGTCCACTTCGCTGAACATACAGATTGTCACTCTCAGGCCCCTAGGCACACAGCTACTCAACTGAAACCAGAAAGCACCTTTTTTTTTCTATCTCTCTCTCTTTTTATTAGGCTAGCTGGAATTTGTTAAAAAATACTTTATAAAATTTTATTGATTGAATTTTATTACTTTCCTAAGCACTTAATAATTGATTTTGACTGCAAAGATTCTCTCTCTCTGTTTTTCTTTTCTTTTTGACACATTCTTCTCTTTGTGATTGTACTTGGAAGTTTAGATTATGAGACTGAAATCTTTTTAGAGAATTTTTGAATAGACATTTTTTCTGGAATAGGTCTTCCAGAAATTAAAAAATAAAAAGTAACTTCAGGGTTAGGTCTTGCTTACACATTCTTTTGTGTAGCTCAGACGTAGTAAGATAGAGTTTTCCTACCCTGAAACTAGAAGCTTATATTTGTCAATATATTTGCTTTGCTCTCAGGTTGTAACTCTTCTTACTTCCTTAGGATGACATCTAGAAAAATCAATATTGTTTTGCTCAAGGGAAAATTCTGTGTACAAGTTTTCTTTTTTTCTTTAGAACACATAGCCTATGTCAGTAAATTTGTTTATTCTCCCAAGAAAGCAAAGTGCTGAGATGCGAATATATATGAGATTTGTTTGACTGAAGGCTTTTAAAATTAGGTGTCTCTGTTTTTAGGATGCTTTCCAGATGCTATGTTGCTATATGTTTTAAACAGTATTTGTCCTAGGGAAGCACTCGGGATCTCTTGTTTGCAACTGGAGCCACTCTATGCCTGCTATTTCTTGCCACATTCTTAGGCTTCCAACAAATTTTTATGTTTCTTCCAGGATTGAAAAACAGAAAATAAATACTTGGCTTCAATATTTCCATTTTCCCCCTAATTCATACTAATATTCATAAACATATTGGACACCAAAAATGGTAGAGAATAGAGCATAATAATAATGATGAACCTGAATCAGAGAATTTGAAAGTCTATTTCATGTGGTTTAGGGCAGGTTACTTACTTGTAAAATGGAAATTATAATACATATATAAAATGAGCATTGCAATGCTATGTCTAATACATGAATGTGAATTTATAAACAACAAAAAATCAGTTCATTCCAAAATATATTTTCACTATTATAGCTGAAACTAGAATAAGTCATTTTTTCTGCATTGCATTAAATTTGCAATATAGACATTAAATTATTATAATTATCTAGGGGCTGAGGTAATAAATACACAGGAGCAAATGTACCTTATATAGTATGGAAAATTTGTCATATAAGATTGCATATCAGAGCATATCCCTGAAAAAACGGGCACTGGGAAATATAACTTTCCATAGAGAAGTGAAAGTGGAAAACACGGCTTGGGAATGATAGCATGGTTAGAGCTATGGCTCGGTCACTAAATCTATAAGCACTGGTTATTTGGGAAGGGCTTACCAAAATGAGGTACAGAGTCACTGAAAGGAAAAGTAAACAAGAGCTTCAAGATAAATTTTATCAGCTACTTGATTCTTCCCAGGTTCTACCTGCACATTGATACTTTGGAAAATCATGTAGTAGAGAAACAAGAGCAAAAAGGAACTAAAATTTATGGAGTCATTTTTATGTGCTAGAAATAGTGTTAGGCACTTTTTGCACATAAGAATATAATAATTCTGTAAATCATCTGATTGGTAATAGAAAAAAATAATTCTCTCACATTACCAACCAGATACTACTGGAAATATAAATTGTTTCATTATATGTGTACTGTATTTGAAATGCTAAGTAGCATATATCCTATTCCATATCCATGGATGAGGACGTAAGAGTAAGATCTTGGTAGGTGAGAATTATGAACAAAGTGGTATTGCTACTGCATTAGTTTGCTAGGGCTGCTGCAACAAAACAACAGAAAAAACAACAGAGATGTCTTTTCTTACAGTTCTGGAGGCTGAAAGCCCAGGATCAGTGTATCTAGAAGGTTGTTTTTTCTCGAAGGTCATGAGGGAAAGATCTGTTTCAGGCATTTCTCCTTGCCTTATAGATGGCCATCCTCTCCCTGCGTCTTTCACAGTCTGTGTGACTGTGTTCAAATCTTCCTCTTCTTATAAGGACACCAGTCACATTGCATTAGCAGCCACTCTGATGATCTCATTTTAATTTAATTACATCTGCAAAGACTCTATTTCCTACCACAGTCACATTCTTATATACTGTGGGTTAGGATGTCAATATATGAATTCAAATGACATCTTATTCAAAATAGATGCTCTACAAATATTTGCTCATGATTATTCAAGAACTCTTTGTAACTAATATACAAAATAAAACTTTGTTGTCTTGAATATCCAAAAAGAAATAGCTTTCTAAATTAAGTCAAAACAGAAAGCCATCCACATTAGAATACTCTGGGCATTTGAACCAGGCTAGACCACAAAAGCTAATTCAGGTTTGAGAACTAGATGGAATGATAACTTGGATACAGGGTCACTTATTCTTCTTTGACAACCTAACCAGAAACATACAAAGACATACACCAGATCAAGGACACAAATGAGTGGACACAGCTCCCTGACACTTCCCTTATTCTTTCCAAAAGCATGCCCAAAGCTTGAGAGGCTCACATGTAGACTTAAAATCTACTGGTTCACAGGATTCCCAACCATAATTTATTTACACTCTTTTAAAATGAAGATGGCAAGGATGGATGAGGATGAAGGAGGTGTGGAACTTCAATATTCAGTGATGCACTCTACTCCTAATAAGGAAATTCTTACTTAACCAAAACCATATGCTTTCAAGTTCTATTTTTTACTGTGTCATTGAGTTTCATCAAGGTTTCAGGGAGTAGACACGGCCTATTGCCATTTTTGAAAAAAAGCATAAATTTGAGTATCTAATATATGAAAAGCACTTTGTAAAGTGTAAAGTACTATGTGAATAATCCATTTTGAATGTTGTTGAATGTTGTAAATAAATAAATGATCCATGACTCATTCTTTATTAAGGAAATATATATACAATGAGTACTGACTCTGTTCCAAAGACTGGGGATACAGAAGTCGAGAAGACAGGCATGACCTTTTTTGCATGGAACGTACATTATAGCAATTTTGACATAATTTTCACAATACTACTCTTATCAAAACTACATACTACTACAACAGTTGTAAAATGGCTGAGAAAGCCTCTGGAATTTGGCAATAGTTTAGCGGGTTGAGTTCCATAATTCCAAGATGCTAATATAAAATGTATTTAGTGGTATTACCCCATATTTCTATCTTTTTTATATACAGAGAAATGCACTCCTTTCCAAGTCCAAAAAGAAAGAAAGTTGTTCTTTGACGTTTTTTGCATTCCTTTCCATGGCTGTAGATTTTGACACTTTTTAATCTCTTTTTCATAGGGGTAGACAATTTTTGGTACTAGTCCTTTGTGAAGAATCTAAATGCCCATAAGTCTTGGTCTAGGAAATGCCAGCTGGAGAGTGCAGGAGTAGGAATCTTGTACCATGAAAGTGTGATAAATACTCAGACTCACTCTATCCTTAAATGTAATCACAGAGGTTCCAGTGTATGTATAAATTTACTACTAATGGATTTGAAAACTGGGATTCTTACTGATGTGGTTGTTATCATTTTATGAAGTTAGATAAATTTATCCCAGTCTCTCCAAAAGAAAACTACAACAAGAGATTAAGAGGAATTAATTGCATTGACTATTTTAATTGAATCCTTAATTTACCTAACACTCAAAAAAAAAAAAAAACTATCCTCAGTGCTTTTGCCAATAGTTTTCTATTGATCTCTGATGAACTCTTTCCATACATCTTCTGTCAGAACAAAATAGCTTCGAAGAATGTGTACCAATATCATTAGCCCTCCTTTCTTGCCAGCAAATTAAAGCAAAACACCACAGTCATAATTCCACAGAGACAGAAAGATGAATCTTAAGTAGAATTGTGTGGGCTGTGAATTATCTTTAGCCGTAAATTATTGTGCAAATAGCCCATTAAAATCCACTAAAATTGGAAAGGTTGGGGTTACTACTATTCTTATCAAAGTCTTGAGTATTAGTGATAGCCCAGTGCCCTGGGGTAGCCCAAACGGTACATCATGTGCCTTATGAGAAAAGGAAACCTCTTGTGGTTTTTCCCTTTCCCATTGCACTCTAGGGCAATCTGAGCAGCAGTTAAAAATCTCTTTCAGAAATAAATACTGAGAGTCTGTCATCTCTAAAGGCCCAACAAAGAATGATCTATTTCACTGCTCTTATCTGACCGTATTAAAAATGATATTAGAGCCTTTAGAGATTCTACTCCTTTGAGTCTTATTACTCCTGATAACAGCTTTCCGTAAATACGATATAAAAAGAGAAATTCTAGTTTACCATATTCTAATATGTTATATTTAAATTAGCAGCTCACTTCTCACATGGGCCTCTAGTAGATGGAAATTACTGGCATGTCCCAGACAATCTAGGGTAAATTCACATGGGTAAACAAAGGGTTACATTTGTTGAGTATTAAATAAGAATAAGGAAAAACTGGCTCGGTTAGTTGTGAGGATGCTAAACAATTTTTTTCCAAATTTTCCAAATTGACTTATTACCACCTTCCACTTTGAGTGGTTTCCACTTAAAGCACAGGCTTGCTCTGATTTCAAGTTCTCCTTATTGCTGATGTCTGTGTTTCCTGTTTCGATTTCTTGCCTGCTGCTCACCCATCACTTCTCCCTGTTCTCTTGTACTTGTAATATTTAAGTGGATAATTAGCAAAGAATTTAGTAAACTGAGCTCCACTTTATCATCTCAAATTTAAGAAGTTAGGAACTAATTTTATTCTCTCAAAACTTTAAGGAATAAATTAATCAGGACCTGTACATGTGTGAGTGTGTGAGCACATGTTTGCTAACAGAGGGATGAGGAATTAGTCAGGCTGATTCACCATCAGCGTCAGACTTTTTAACTTTTGCCTGAGACAATGAATCTCAGGCTTGAGGCATTTGGACAAGCAGCTGATTAATCACTGTATGACAACATTTAGATATTCATTCTCCACTGTGAATGTTTAAAACAATGCTTTATTTCCTAGATATGATCCTGTAGGGTTTTTTTCACATATTCACTGAACCTATTAGGACCTATTAGGAGTTGAATAAGCTATCAAGGATGCAAGGAAAATTTCCAACTCAATGGAACTAAAATATAATTGGGAGATTAGAAAAATATACATGAAAAGTCAAATCTCAATAGAATAATCCAATTCATTAATACTTTAAACTTCCTGGAACTTTTCTTATCTGGGTAGATAAAGTTCCTGGTTTACTAAGAATAAACAAGAAAAGAAAATAACATAATTATATGCCAAAAATTAAGTACTTAAGCACACATTGTTTGTTTCTTGGATACTTCCTCAGATTTGCACTCAAAACCTAGTTGTTGTTAGTTTACATATAATCCTAATAAATGTTATCATATCTTATTCAAATATTAGCAGATTGAAAGCTGCTTAGAAAGTAGAGGGCTATCTAAATCTTTATGAAAATCAAGAAATAAAAGTGGACTACTTAACAGTCAGACAGTAAGTGGAATAATTTAAAAAGTAAATGCTCACAGGAATCACATCCAAAATGCTCCCTCAGCCTCCTATAGGCCATAGAGATCAATATTTAAGTTAAATCTTCACTAATCTCAGAGAACGTATTCTTCAAATGGCTTCACCATAAATTCCAATTAAGGCAAAAATACAAGAATCATCACAAGGTACTATGTAAGTCAAAATCAAATCGGTAGCAGTCATAGTGTTCTTGTTAGAGCCAGAACCATCTCTGGCACATTCTGTATCTGAGGATTAAATTTAAAACTAAGGAAAATGTTGCCAAATTTCACAATAGCATTTTTGGCTAAATTTCTCCAGAAATACCATAAAAACAAACTAAAGAGAGAAAGCTCTAAGATGAAGGCCTTCAAACCAGCTAAGTGATGATATCAGACTAAACCAGTTCAGACGTTCCCATAGTATTCCTGGTGGGGGAGGGGAGCATCATCCATTAGAATCATGAAGGCCAGAGCAGGTTTAAAATAGATGATCTTTAACCTTAGGTTGCTACAAGAACCCTACGCATTTTCTATGGAAAATAGTTATTTCAACAAATACCTACAATCCATACCCTTGCCCAAGATGTCAAAGATGATTCATTCACCTATAACATGGAAAGTCAGAAAATTCTAAGCAATAATGGTTCTTTGGCTAGACCAGTACCTGCTGCTCCCAAGGAAGGCTCATAAGCAGTCATTTCCAGCATTGCCTCTCTGAAGTTTCTGGCATTTATTTCTCCCAAATGACTTGAAAGCCTTGGCAGCTGAGCACTTGTATGATTCCATCTTGACTATCTCAATTAACAGCTTTTATTACAGGATCAGTTCAACTTCATTTTGGCAATATTGATGGCACACCATCCTTTTAAAGACATAGCTCTTAAAAAAGTTACTTGAGAAATATGTTGAGGCAATAGGCTTTTGCCACACCACACAGATTGAACCCTGATCATCTTTCTTTTGAAGGGAAGTTGAGCAGTTAGAGAAGGACTGCATAGTCACTCACTGTTTGGTACTTTTGGTTGCTATAATTGAACATTATAATTAATTTTTGTGTTGCTGACTCGGTTTTGTTAATTTCTCACTGTTAGTCTAGATAGTAACAAAGCACTCTGTTTTTCCCTGTCTGCTTGAGAAATTCATTAATTTCTAGGAAGAAATCAGAAGGGTTCATTAAAAAACAAGAGGAAAATATTAAATCAGCTTTTATAAAAATGCTGAAGAACTTTATTAAGCCTTCCGTAATTTTTTCATTTAAGTTTAATAGGAATCTTGGAGAATTCATATAATGATTTTACCTTGTATTTTTTCCATAATCATAGATACAAAATTGCTTTCACATAAGAAACCCATCAATTACTAGTTCTCAAATTATTTTTTTGTCATTGCTATTCTTTTGGCTTTTGTTTGGTAGTGTGGCATAAAAGCCTAATTAAAAAAATAACCTTAGCTAGTTCACATTCATATTGGTAATATTAGAATAATGTAATTGATATATATTTTTAATTAAATATATATAATTCTTTCAAAATATTATGGGGGTACAAATGTTTAGCTTACATATATTGCCTTTGCCCCACCCGAGTCAGAGCTACAAACGTCTATATACATATATAGCCAGAGTTCTTATGCTGGTTCCTTCTCATCTGGAAGATTTTTTCTCAGCTCAAAACAGATAACTCTGTGGTTCACCTGTTCTCTTCTGCCAGCAACTCTGCTGCTCAGTGTAGAGATGGCGAGGTATATTGAATTTTGGCTCATGCAAGTAAGTATCCACTGTGGTGTTGCTAGCATTTTGGGTGGGTGGACCTCAGACCACTGGTAGAGTGTTGAGGTGCCAGTCGTGGTGGACTAGGTTAGGTAATCCCTAGTACCCAAGTGCCTGGATGGCATGCTTGAGTCCTGCAGGGACCAGACTGAGATTGGGCTGGTAAACTTGCCTTCGAGCCTCCCTGAGTTCAGCATGGGCTGTGATAGAGAAGGGTGTGGTGATCTCCTGGTTGAGAAGAAAGCTCAGGCAGGAAAAGGGCAGATGCACTGTGAGCCTGAGACAGGAGAGACGGGTCCCTCCTGATGAGGTTAGCAGACGCAGATAGCTGCCTGGGACACAAGCCTTTCATGTCTCCCTTTCTAGGTAATGACAGCCATCTGTGTCCTTTGGGGCCACAAAAGCACCCAGATTCCCAGCTTCTACCTTGGCCTAGCTACAGCAGAGGTGGTGGAGGCAGCTCAACCTGCTGTGTGCGGGGCTCCCATAATGGCTGGAACTGAAATGCTCCAGTTGGGGAGGGGTATTTGTGCCAGCGACTAGCCTCCAGGTTTCTTCAAGAAGAGATAGGTAGTTTGGGGAGAGGACTGTTAGCCCCACCCTGCCTCAGGAGAGGTGTTAGTTTTTGTCCTCAGATCACACAAAAGCATTTGCTGAAGATTTTTAGAGGGAAAAGAGTAAGCCTCAAGGTCTGTGGAAGCCACTGTGTGATAACTGCTCTGTCAGAAGCCACTCCCAAGTGCTCTGGCTTAATTGTCTCCTGTGGACCCCTCACCAGCTCTGAGTGGGAACAGTTATGGCTGCCTTGGCAGCAGTGGGTGGGGAAGGGAGGAGAGGAGGAGGAGGGTAAAGCCCCAAATGGGGGGAGCTGGTGCTCTGGTCCCTTTTGTTCTAAGGGGTCCTCTGGCTTGCTACACTATCCTCTCAGCTGGAAGTGGCCCACCCTAAGTGCCCAAGCTCTGGGAGATCCACAGTTCCCACAAAACCCACTGGTCCCCCAAGGCTGCTGTGGTCCAAGTGGGTGCTGAAGAATATTGGTTATGGGTCCAGTGGGTGTAGAGACACAGGGGCTGAGATTCCCCAGTCAGGACAGCTGCAAAAATGCCACCCATCCGTGAAAGGAGGGAAATCAGCCATGAGCCACACCCTCCAAGCAGAACAGGGGCACAGTGAGTAGAGTACTATTGGGGTTGTACTCCCCCTCGAGTCTAGAAGTGGCCATCCCGCAGTTCATCTGCACCAAAAAAACTTTGTAATGATTGCAGATAAACACAATATACATCTTTTTCACAATACCCTGAAATTTTTAGATAAGGCTTTAGTGTTCAGAATATATGAAATTATCCAAAGTAAAAACGAGTTATAAAACTTGTTTAATTCAAAGGTAACCTTGTTATCTTAAGACTTATAAGAGATAGAACAAAGAGGTATAATAAAATGTAGCCTGAACCCACTAGAATAACAAAAAATAAAAACTGACAAAACAAGGGATGACAAGAATGTGGAGCAAGTGTAATCTCATACACTGCTGATGAGAATATAAATTGGTATTTTGAAAACATGTTGCAGAAGCTACTAAAATGAGTACATGAAAAGCTCATTTATTTATTTTTCTATTGCTGCATAAGAAATTACCACAGACTTAGTGGCTTCAAACAAAACCATTTATTAGTTCACGGTGCTGTAGGTTACAAGTCTGACACAGAGTAGCTGAGTTCACTGCTCAGGCATGAGCAGCTGAAATCAAGGTGTTGGGAGGCTGAGTCCTCATCTGGAGGCTCTAGGGAGAAACTCACATTCTAGCCCATTCAGGCTGTTGGCGAAATTCAGATGCCTAAGGTTGTAGGACTAAGGTCCTATTTCCTTGCTGTCTGTCAGCTGGGGGCCACCCTCGGCTCCTAGGGGCCACCCTCCTCAGTCCTTGCATGAGAACTCCTAGATCATCAAGCCATCAATGACATATCAAGTACCCCTGGTGCTTTGATTCTCTCTCTTCTATTCCCAGCTGGAGAAAACTCTCTGTCTTTAAAGGACTCATGTGATTAGATTAGGTCCACCTGGATGTCTTCTTATCATTTTGGCATGGGATTTTGTGAACCACTTTTAGAGTTCTTCCTAACTCATCCTATGACACAGCAGCTCCAATTCTAGGTATATAACCAACAGAAATGCAAACATATGTCCATCAAAATATATATACAAGAATACTGACAGACAAAATTATTAGACTTATTATTAGACATGTATTAGACAAAATATGGAGAAATTTTTTACCAACACTAGGATAAATTGTGTGTTATTCTTATAATTTAATACAGAAATGAGGATGAACAAACTACAACTTACAACAACATGAATGAATCTCACAAACATGATGTGGAGTGATCAGATAATAGCGTTTGATGGAAGCAAAGGGAGAGGCACCTAACCCAGCTTAGAATGTGATAGAAAGCTTGCTAAAGAAGATACAGCCTTTATTGCAAAAAATTAGAGTGATGATGGGGTAGAGAAGACAGGATTGTATTTTAATTTGAAATAATCATATGAACATGTCTGTAAAAATTATAAGCATAATTATACACTTAAAATGGAGTAATGGCATGATATATAAATTATACTTCAATAAAGAAAAAAAGAAGGCAAGAAAGAGAAATAAAAGACATCTAAGTTAAAAAAATTATAAGCAGATGAATATTATGGGTGGATAGCAAAATGGTGGGATAGAAGATGTGTCTAGAGAATTTGGCAGGGGTCAGAGCATGGAGAACCTTGTATGCTTTGCACAGAGATTAACTTCAATCCTATAGGTGATTGGGGCATAGGAGGCCCTTGCAAAAAGAAGGATATGGACATATATGCATATGCGATCACTGAAACTACAAAGTAGAAGTGAAGTTAAAAGAGGAAAATATGAAGGAAACTGTACGAGTTAGGAGGCTATTTGAGTAATACAATTGAGAGATGATGGGAGCCTGATTCTCCTGGAGTGAAGAGGATGGATGATATAAGCACTGATGCCTTGTATCTACCTACCTCTCTTTCAAAAATCTCCTCCTAAATTCTTAATTCATGTTAAATACAATTGTTTAATATGACCATGTGTCCCATGAGAAGGTGGAATTACCAATTAAATAGAGATCTAGACTAAGTTGGCAAGATGACTTCTATTGTGTGATGTCAAGCATTTTACTAAAGAAGGTTTCCTTGGGTTTTTTTTTTTTTTTGGTTTGTTTCTTTGTTTCTAAATTATCAAGACTTTTCTACATACACTATGCCTATGAGTGGGAACCAGAAAAGAAGAGGCATTCCAAGGATGAGATGTGTAAGCAATTTCAATGCTTTAATTCTGTGACCTTTACAAAGTCAGCACAGCAGAGATCTGGGACAGAAATTCTTTAGGAGTTCCACATACAACTACGATGAGTGCGGTAGTTGTGCAAAGGAAATTTCCTAAGCCATGGATTTACTCTGTCTGCTAGAAAAGCTTCACAAAGTCAATTCCTGTGGACATGTGATAGGCCAGTGACATTTGTATAAATGTGTGCATTTTGACTTACATATAAAACTAATATAAATATAAATATCCTTTTCTTTTTAGATTTCTATTGTGATTATGTCTTATAAAGCCTTCTCCAAGGTTTTATTAACAGTAATTAGCTTATAAAGAAAATAGAATTGACTTTTAAAATAAAACATATGTGGTAATAGGATTAATTTCACTCAGATTTTTAAAACTATAAATTTAATTGTTATAACTATTTTAGTAGAGAAATAAAGAATTAATTTTCTGTTACTCTAATTGTACTGAAATTAGTCTGGAATTAGTACTGAGGCTTGTTCCTTTGGATGTCTCCTTCCCTCCTTGCTCTCTCCCTCCCTCCCTCTCTCTCTCTCTCTCTCTCTCTCTCTCTCTCTTTCTGTCTCTCTCTCTCACACACACACACACACACACAAACACACTTATTTACACAGTATTATACAATATTTTGTTGTGAACTCCTGCATGACATCAGAATCTTTCATCAGGCAAATGTTCTAAACTTAATCTGTAAATAATTACCCTACCCACAACAGGGCTTTTAAATACAGAAAGAAAACTAACAATGAATTTTAGCAGAAAATTACTTCTTTTAAAGTTTTAATTTTTCTCATATGTCTCATCATGATTTGATTGAGCTGTCTGAATAAATCTTTTTTCTAGGTCTAGGTCTTTTGTCTAAGGAAACAAGAAATAATTTAAAAATCAATTATAATACTCCAGACATAGTCTGGCCACAGCACTGTACAATAGGTCCTCATTTCCTCTACTAAATTTAATGTTCTAGTAATGTATCTGGAGGTGAGCATAGAATTTTGGCAGCTCTGGCCCCCAGATGACTCATTCTGACCTTACACTTAGTTAAAGCACTAACATACTTGGTACATATAAACCATACTTTTACAATCTGTTCTTGGATATTTATTTGCATTTTTGGAACCAGACATAAGTCTTTAATATGACAAATATAAAGGAATTCAAGTGGTAAATATGATTAAAAAGTAGCCTGAAGGGAAGGGCTCTCCTGATCCTTTTTCCCCCATTGTCTGATACTGAAGAGGGGCTTGATATGTGTTTGTTGAATTTATTTATTATTGCAACTTGTTAAGAATTATTACATTCTCATTCTGTCATGCCAAATATTGAGATGCCTCTAAGGTTCATGTCATGTCCATATGTAAAGATGTTAAGTGCTTAATGAATATGTTGAATTACAAAAGATCAAGCACAGAGTATTGTGATGCAACACTTGTAACTTCTCTTCAGGGTTGTAGAAGTATTATTTATGTTTAAATGTAATCATTTAGCAAGGTGTTAAGCTACCTAATTCTACCAACATCCATTACTATTTATTATAATATGAGGTGATGATAATACATTGAGAGCTCTTTCTAAATGCCTTAATAAAGTCTAAGTTCTCTATGTGAACTAAGTTTTCATGAATTATTAAACTAATATTATTAACAAAAAGATGCAATTGTTTGCTCTTAGGTTGAACAATCCTCTTAGTAGTCAATAAGACACTCTTTCCCTTCAATGCTTACAAGCCATCCCTGTATTAACTCTGTAGCAGGATAATTTTGAAATCAATACATTTTTATAACTTGAAATTTTTTTCAACCTGGGACGTTCCCCATTAAAACTAGACCTTGAAGCTGAGAAATCCATTGGCTCAGAACTGAGTTGTACAGCAGTTTAAAAAAAGGCAAAGGAATACATTCTTGCTTCAGTTTCAAAATATGTGGTTGAAGTTCATTTATGAGGCAACTATTAGAATGGTTTGGGGATTTGAGGATAGCAAGGACCATTTCCAGAGGGACACAACCACGCAGAGACTCTGAAAGCCCTTCGCTCTGGACCCATGGCCATAGATAGAATTGTACGGGGTGAACCAAGATTTCCTATATCTCTGGATAGAGCTGAGAAAGTAGGAGGTGAATACGTTTCTTTGGCACCTGGAAAATGCAGAGAAACCTGATGGAATGGACACTTGTCAGAGGTTTCCAGTTGAGTGGATCTTTATGATAGAGAACAAAGTGAGCATTTCTCATTGATGCTCTAGTTCTGTAACAGGTACAGTGAATTTGGATATAACTTTAGGGGAAAATGAGATGGGAGAAAACTATTTATCAATAGAAAAGTTTCTGAATTATTGGGAATAATGATTTAAATAAAATTATGTCATTTATTAAAATTTCACATACTTTGGCATGCCCAATTTTGCTGTGAGCTGGGCTGATGCCATGGCACTCTAGCCATGACAACACAGTGAGACTCTGTCTCAAAAAAAAAAAAAAATGTAGTATGTTCCAGGACCTTCTTCAAAGTTGAAAGAAAAATACACACAACAGGAAATAATTTCACTAGTTCACGGTGGGACTACCCTCATATTTCAATAAAACCACTTTTCTCTCTCTCAGTGCATTGTCAATATTTTTATCAAAATGCCATGTTTAATTATTGCCTCTACCTCTAGATTATAAGCATTATGGTAGATTGCATAATTATATTACAGTGCTTGGCACAGAGTAGGTGCTCAACAAGTACTTGCTGAGTAAGTAAACACATGATTGATTAGTGTTATATTGTTGCACTTAAATGTGCAGAAGTTATTCATTGATAAAACTACACTGTGCTTAAATTCTTTATGATGTGTAGAAATAGTCAATAGAATACTAGAGATCATCTCATGGCTCTTAACCAAGCAGTAGATTATTCAGCTTTTTCAAATATTATTTTAATGCAAATAACATGCATTATTTTAGAAGTACAATAATATGTGAAAATATAATTCAAATTGAACTCATCTGTGCAATTACAGTATATCCAAGGGGGAAAATCCCATCTCCTCAATCCTAGCTTTAGTGTAACATATGGCTACTGCAGAAGTCTTAATTCCATCAACTGAGATCAAGACAGAGTCACACACTTTGAGTCTGTGAATCTTTCCCCAACAGCATTCAATGTAGTACAGTACTCCACTTTCCCAGGCCATCAACCCATCATTAGTGGTGAAGAATGGTCCCTGACCTTGGTATGACCTAGTTTCACCAGAATTCTCTTCATCAAGGGAGGTCAAGAGGGAATCAGTGCCCTGAAATTAAGATCTTGGCCAGACATGATAGTGGGAACCTGTAGTACCAGCTACCTAGGAGGCCGAGATGGGAGAGCCACTTGAGCCCAGGAGTTTAAGGCCAGCCTGGGCAACATAGCAAGACCCTGTCTCTTGAAAAAAAAAATCTCACTCCTGCTATGTCTTCTGTCACCATCCCCTGGGGTCAAGAACTGTCCTGTATGTTGGGGAAGAGCATACCTCTTCAAGCTCTTCTTCCTCACCATCCCAGGGGAGAACAGTGTAACTCCAATGCTTGGTTAACAACCACTTCCCCATAAATCTCAGCTCTCTCAACATAGGTTAAAGAGAATCTGCTCACTCCGAGGAAGTTTCTCCCCCACCCAATAGGGGTCAAATTAGAGCATGCCTCTCCCAGGGTCTACGGCTGCACATGGAAGAGGGTTTCTCATAATCAATTTCTGATCATTCTCCCTTGTTTATCACGGTGCCCATAGAAAACAAAGAAAAACCAGACAACCCACAACATTCTCCTGTCATCACATTGAACTCCTCTCAATCCGGTAATCTTGACCTTTATCCTATTTTAGCCACTCCCTCTTGTGCTCACATTCTAGACCTAGTCATTACTGATAAGTACAACACATCCTAATTCCAACTTCATGCATCCCACACTCTACCACCTTTTAAATTTTCAACGTATTTCCTCAAACTTTTCAAGTCCTTCATATGTTTCAATTAAGTGATATTATCACCATTTCAATATCTTTATCTCTTCAATATGCTCTTGCTCTCTTAACAAGCTTAAGTTCCATGGTCAAGCATTATGATCAATCTCTTGCACAGACATTGACTTCCTTGTTACTTTTTCCTTTTGTCTTGCACACTAGTGAAACCACAACCCTGTTAACTCCAGCTTTCTGTGCCCTCCGTGCCAGCCCATGTGCAGCTGAGTCTTGTGGAGAAAACACGCAGCTGTGTGAACTAATCCCACTTCATATCCAAAAGCATGAAACTCACAGTAGACCCTTAATAGTCTCAAGCAATCATTTTAGTGTCCTTTGATGCTTTTAGTTGCTTATTCTCTTAGATAACTATGCTTTCTCATTTCTCTGGAAACTCCCAAGACCTCATCGTCTATTCTCACTCTCAGAGAATGACCTTACTTCCTACTTAACTAAGAAAATTGAAGCAATCAGTTAAACCACATTTACCCTGTCATTGCCATCTGTACCCACAGACTCCGCCTTCCCATGGATAAACTAACATGATCCTGTCTAAAGCCACTTTTTACTGTCTCCATTGATGCCACAGTTGTATGAACCACCACCATCATCGTCATCTGGATTCCAGCCTAATGTACCTGGTCTCCCTACCTTTACTCTGGCCGGCCACTCTTGCCTAGTCTCAGTGCAATGAGATGAGACTTTCAGTACATGTCAGCTCCTGTAAATTCCTTGCTAAAGTCTTTTCAGTGGATCCCTGTTTCACTCATACCAGAAGCCAATAACATCATAATGAGCTACAAGCCACTGTGTGTTCTGAACCCCTATTACCTGCCACCCAATTATCCTTCCCTCCTCTCCAGCTACCCTTGCCTCCCTTGTGTTCTTGGAATACTGCAGGCACACACTAAGCTTACGGTTATTTTTTTCCTTGCTTTGACCAGTCATCCCTCAGATATCCGCATGGCTCAGTCCCTCACCCTCTTCAAGTCTTTTGCAAATATCCTCTTCTCATGAGGACACCTTATTTCCAATCACAGCATGCCGATGCCCCTCAGTATTCTTAATACCCCTAACTTGCTCTATTTTTACAGCACTAGTCGAATTCTACATACTATTTAATTTATTTACCACATTTATTGCCTATTGTGTCTTTCTTCCCACCAGAATATAACTCCCAAAGGGAGGAAGTCATTGTTTTTTGGTTTTTTAAAAATGGATTTCATGTTCTAAGAATATTGTGCTGGATCAGATTGAACACTCAAATATGTCAAATCTTAAAGTGTTGATATTAGCACTTATGAATGGATGTCCATTTCAAACTTCTGTATGTATATATTTGATGAAAAAATTTAAAAGCATTTAAAATAGCCTTCTAGCATGGAAAATATAAATTATGTGCACTATTTCACACACACACACTCATAAATAACTAAATAACATTAGTGAAAATATTCTTTCATCTCTGCATATAAAGACTATTAAGCCCGAAAGAGAATAACTCTTTAACTTATCTGGGTATTGTTTTGTTCTTCAACTAAATTATTCTATGTGCTGTAGAACTGGTCATAAGGACGCTTACCTTGAAAAAGCGAAACAATTTATATTGTTTTTTTCCTCTACTACACTGTGCTTTTAGGGGGGACTCGTGCAGGCAAGATATATAAAGACATTGCTGCATGATGAGTCCCATGCTAAAGGAGTGTAGCTAGCAAAACAACAGCTTTAAATAGAAGTCATCCATAGGTCATTTTAGTCTCATGGTACACAATTTTATATATATATATAAACATAAATGATAAGTTAGAAAATATTCAATAACATCATAGAAAAGGATTTGGAGAAAAATATCAAATCCCATAAAAAACTGAAATTTAATCCCTCCTTCATGAATAGGTTGGGCAAGGTGACATGAAAAAACATTCAGGGAACACTCATTCTATAAAATAGAATGAGGTGTTGCCTGATTTTAGAATTGCAAATAAAAGCCAATTCGATTTTTAAAAAACCCTAAAAATGCTATTTTGAAGTCAAATTTGGCCTCCCTTTTGGTATTTGTAAAATGCTGCATGTCTTATTCCCTATAATTATGTGGTTGGGTTAGATTTTAAAGTCACTTGAAATATTTAAGGTTGACGTAGCAATGTAGAAAGATGCTCCAGAAAAAAATTTTAAAAGTGTACAGTAAGAAAACATCCCACCTTTAGAAATTTTGACTTAGATATTTGAGATTACAAATTTTACTGTAATGATTAAAGTTTTAGACTTCAGCCTGAAGATCTAGTCAGATGGAAGTAGAATTTTTAGAAGGAATTGAATTCTTTTTAAGTCTACTACTTGACCCAAGTTACAACCATGCATTCCGCAGCCACACGAGGCAGGAGCCAGAGCCTGAGTGCTTGAGCGTTCTCTCTGCTGTAAGCAAAGGAGCCAGCCCAGCCCTGTGTGTTGGCGGAAGAACACAGTAAAGAATAAACAATTTTAAATAATGGTGCTTTATTGATGTCTCAAGCTTCCCATGGATGTCTCTTGAGTGCAATTTATAATCATAGAAGCTCATGAGGTCAGAATCCCTCGGGCTCAAAGGAACCCAAACATAATGAATGTTCAGCAGCACCCAGTGGCAGGTTCCAAGAGTGGAGATCCCTTGTTTCCATCCCAGCTCTGCCTGGGATTCTGGCCCTCGCCCTGTGTGTGTGCCAAGGCCAGCACAGGGGTAGGGACAGGGAGGAAGCTGGCTGCTGACAGTCCCACTCTCTCCCTGTGTGCTTTTCTCAAGGAAGAAGGATAAAGAGTAAGGCAGAATGCTGAAAGGAAACGACAGGTGGAAATAGGACTGGGGGAAAGTGAAGAAACGATAAATACATTTTAACTGCAAGAAGCAAATTAAAATTTTCCAGAAACAACCAGCATCCTTCTTCAAGCCTCTCCACCCATCACAGTACTGCTGAGGCTACTCTTTGAACCTGATAGAAAACTGGCAACCTTATGCATATACACACTTACTTGCCAAGTATTTGCTTTTAAAGGGTGTTCTTTGTTCTCTGGCTGATCCTAAGAAGTTTACCAGGATTTGGAATGAAGAGTCACAAAAAATCATACAAATACAGAAATAAGAAGTGCCTAAGACAGACAGATTGAGGTTGTATCACTCTGCAGTAATGGAGCCAAAGTCAAATATTCAAATCTTTTTTCACGTTTGGGGGATTTGGAAAAAATTAAAATAAAATTTAGTTAAAAGTGTTTCCTCTGAACTGATGCACCTTTTTGCATTTAGGAAAATGTTACTTGTATTTATTTTTGTATATTATCAGAGTGTTTTCATTTTTTAAAATTGGAGATTAGGTATTATAACCCTCTAGTTTCAGATGATGCCACTGAGACAATAAAATGTGATTTTACACCTCCAACTTTTCTTTAGGATAAAGTGATAAAGTAACAAAACAAAAAAAATCTAAAATCTTGTGAACTCTAATTAATAATTAGATATAATCCTATATGTGTAACATTCTTAAGACTTTAGCTAAGGTAACGTTAAATTACTCTTAATATGTTTATTTCCTTTTGTTTTCTCTAAAATTGAGATTGTTTAAAATAGCCTTATATTACAGATTTGCACAACCAAAATTATTTTAGGTTTGTACTGCATAAGTCATCTGAAGGGGACATCAGCAGTATTAACAGTGAGAATCAGGATTAAACTAAAATTTAGGAAAACAGAAATATGACATTACAAAAATTAAAATATAATTATTAACTGATAAAATGTTCATAAAGATAATAATGTTATTGAAATAATGTTCAGAATAAAATATGGTAAAGGGAAAATTCTCAGATCTTCAAATATTACTTGCTGGAGCAGGAATGAGGCAGTGATATGGAACAAAGAAATATCTAGGACAGACAGGGGAAATCAAAACACCTCTTCATGAGGTTTATTTCACTTCTTGAGGTCATTGTTTTTCCATCTATAAAACAAGATTGGAATAGATAATCTTTGGGATTCTTTTCCTCTTTGGGTTTCTATTTTAAAGATCAAGTAAAGAACTGAAAAAGAAGGAAGAAAGAAGTTATGTTCTGCACGGGTATTTCCTTTGGAAGAAAATGCAGCTCAGAGAGTTTGAGGAGTTTAATCACAGTGCATAGGTTTCAGGGCTTTAAGTCCAGGTCAATACTAACTGGAATCTCATCAGGAAGCCCCTTCTCTTTTTAAGTCAGTATTAATATCTTATATTTTGCTATCCTCAAAGAGAGAATAAAAAGCTAATGAGTAAGTTAAGGGAGCATTGCAGTGTACATTGTTCATAGACAAGGACTCCCTTGGTCAAACTTTCATCAGGCTCTTCTGAGTCCTCTTCTCTTTCAGGCCTCTTGCTGGGCCTGCTAAGCCCAGTTTTGACAAAGAATCCTACCAAGGGGAAATTGAGAATCCCCTCGTCCTTGATATCCAGTCAAGCTGCTGTTCCTCTGTTGTTGTTATCTAACCAAGTTCCTCTTCCCTTTCATCCTTAATACCTACCAAGATCCTCTTGGTGGTCTTCTAACCCCTCCCTCACCCTGCTCCTTGGCTATGAATCTGTACTGGTCCCTGTTGTGTTCAGGGTTGACCCCAATCTCTGTCTTCTACTGCAATGGTCTTGACCCCTATTGCTACAGTCTTGAATAACATCTTCTTTGTTGTTTTTAACAAGCATCTAGTGAATGATTTCTCTCAACACCATGAAACAAAGGGTAACCCAGAAAAGCCGAGGCTGTGCCAACGTGTCTCCTCTTCACTTTTTCTAGAAAAGGAGAAGCACTAGGAGAAATGAGCCTGGGCCTGCGCCGTCCCATGCACAGTTAGTGCATGGAATGGAAGCGTAAAGGGCAGAGATCCCGGAGCCAGTTCTGCCACTAGTGCTTACTTGCTGCATGACTTCAGGCAACCCCCATTTCACTTATAAAATGATAACAGCACCTGCCTTACAGATCATTACGAGGCATAACAAAAGAATCTCGTTCAATAGGCAAAACCAGGTTAGAATCTGAACTCTGGGTTTAGACTAGCTTCTAAAGCTGTACTTATGTCCTGACCCACTGATGTTGGCCCTGTCTCTAAATTATCACTTTGTTTTCAATGTATTGCTGCTTAGTTCTAGAGATATGATGAAGTAAGATGGCAAAGAGAGATGCTTTGGATAATCTGGGTACTCTGCATCTGTAGCGAAATGCTCCACTTCAGAATAAAGAAAGCATCTGTAAATTTCTCTCAGCAGAATTTAGATTTGGGGAATCTAAATCACAAAGGGGAGAGTTTAGGTATGCAGTCCCTAAACAGAGATGACATTTCAGTTAGGAAGCAGGACTGAGTCAATTGGCATGCTCCAGGCACCACATAAGCCTTTTGTATTTCCATAGTATTTACAACGCTGCCAACATGGGCATGGTAGTGACGACTAGAGAGATGCTATTTTTGAACTATGTAGTCTCTGTTTTCACATGAAAATTTTTTCTTTTCAAGATTAAATACTTTATGAAATTCTTAAGGTTTTTTTTCTCATTATCTTCATGCCACAATAAAATTAGAGTCACAAATGTAGGAAGCAATAGTACAAACAAGAAAAGAATTGTAAGACATTTTAAACACCGTAAGATTTCTTAAAACATATTGTTGCTTTGTTCCTAGTCTAGGGGCCAGAACCTCGTGATCTATTAGTTCAGTCTGACTCTGTGTGTGTGTACGCGTGTGTGTGTGTGTGTTTAATCAACAAATCTCTATGAGAAAATCAACTTCTCAAAGAGAATGATATCAATGTTCCCTTCTGAAAGAGAGCCCCGACTATCGGTTTTCAGACAGAAAGTGTTTATTGAAAGTCTACTATGTACTCAGCACTAAGCTAGGCACAAGAATTCAGAGGAAAGGTTTCTGCCGCCAAGGAGTTTGCCATCTAGTTAAAAAAAGAAAACACTGAAGTATGCAGGAGATCAGGTGGTTTTCTCCTCTCCTTCCTTCCTTCAGGTGGGCACATACCCTTTTGCCAGAGCTTGACATATCTTAAATCCAGACACACACACCTGGGGCATGTGGTAATGATGCTCAGGACAGGACAGGGAGGAAAGAGATCCCTCTACAATAAGATCCAGGATCTATACAAAGAGGAGTGTAAAGGTCTGTTTATCTTATTTACATACAAAATTCAAGTATTAATAATTTTCTACCTCCAATCTCAGGTTTATCCAAGGTGGAACAATATGAACATAACAAATTCAAAATTATTTCAGAGGCTGAGGAGAAGTGGTGCCCACTGAGTTAAGCAGAGAAGTGAAAGTTACTAAAAAATCAGAGAGGGGACGTGGGAAGAGAAGAGAGAGAGAGTCTCAACGGCAGAGGCTCGTTACTTAATGACCACAGAGTAGTGGTCTTGGCCACTAACCAGGTGTATGATCTCCTCAAGTAACTTAATCAGTTTAACTATATTTAATTAATTTTCTTATCTTTAAATTGAGATAAATGGCTTTGTTGATCTCTGAAGACTTGAAAAATCTGTTTTCGTAATTTCATTTTAGCTGTGTCAAATTAGTGCACGTGATGCACATCATAATGCTGAGCAAGAGTCAGAAAACATAAGGTCTCTAGCTAATCAATACTTCTATTTTCTTTACTCTTTTGCTATACATCATAGAACAACTCATGATGGCATATTCTAAGACTTTTTAATATGCTGTCAAAATTAATTTTAATTTAAATATACAAACTAACCTTTTCTAACTCTTCTGATCATTTTCTTCATCATTTTAGGAAACTGTACAATACTGGTTTCATCCTGGGCAAGAATGCAAAATTCATTCCTACAACTCATTGAATCAATCCAAGGTAACGGGATTAAAATCAACATCACCAAAATGACAGTAACCAATGTTCAGGTAAATTGGAAAGCAATTTAAATATATCATATCTTTTAATATTAATAACCTGCTTCTAAGAGGTCAGTACTAACATTACTCTGCTGTTATAACTAGTGAAGTTTACATTTAACAGAGTTATGATTTTCCTAGTCATAAAGTACTTAGTACTACAGTTGGAACTACATCTTGAGCCTTCCTGATTCCTAAATCTATTTCCTTAATTCCTGTAACTCCTTAACTCATATAATGTGAGAGGATTATAATAGAGTATGAGTTCTTCCAAAGGAGGAATGAGATTTCTTCATGGATTGAATGAAACTCCAGAAACAGAAATATGACAAAGCTGTTAGATAATGAATTCACATCTATTTACCTGCCACCATGCTGTGTTGGAAAAAATAACACTCTGGAACTCACATTTAAAGTGAAAAGTAAGGAAATGAATCAGAACCCCAATTTCCTACTCTTCCCTCTTTAGCAGAATAGAGCAGGTAAAAGGACATTTTCTCCCTACTGACCTCTGCCACAGAGTAATTTAGCATTTCTTGCACCTTCTTCTCCTGTGGTCAGAATATTAGGCACATAGATGTAAGTCACTGAGACATATTTGAAATTTGAAGACATAACTCTGACAATCACACAGCCAGAATTTACAAGAAACATTGGTGGAAAGAACTTCTCTAAGTAAAAACACAGTCAGAACTTAGTAGGTAATTATTAATTACCAAATAGTTTTATCCATATGTCAAAAAAATGTAAAGAGTTTGCTCAGCTATGGTATCATTTTTCAGCTACTGATATGAAGCAGGAAGGAAAATCAACATGTTCCTCATTAATAACTTCTGTGTCATGATAGATTCTTCATAACTGTGTATTGTATGTCTTTACTTTCACTTGTAGATTTTTGATGAATTAATATTTTCTGGAAAGGTTATGTTAAAGCTATAGCTTTCAAGTGAAAGGAAAAAATAAACAGAAGCTTAGCCAGAAAATGTACTCAAAATTAAAAAAAAGAAAATCATGTCACTAAGAAAGGATAAGAACTGAAATCTCTTTCCTTCTGTCAGCTGTAACTGAGAATATTCTTTTTCTTCCTCACATATCTTATGAAATACTTATGCATTTTTAGTCATGTTTAGAATATATGGATTGAACATATATAATAAGCATGTAATAGAAATTTCACTAGAGATTTCCTTAGCAGCTTGTGACTGAGAACACAAAACTGAAGGATTTGTCAGTTCATTCATTTGTTGAAAAATCTGAGAGTACAGTAGATACCTGACATGGTGCTAGGAGCAGGGCATAAGAAAGCAGTGCACAAACATGGATTACCCTTGCAGAGTTCACAGTCTAGCAGCTGAGAAGCACAGAACAAGAAAGCACACAGAACATTACCTCATTGTACACTATAATAAGTGCTTGAAGAACAAAAAGCAAAGGATGACCCAAGAGACTAACAGTGGAGAAGGAGGAGAGGGGCAGGTGCATTAAGTTGTCAGGGAAAACCTGTTTGAAGAGGAAATATATAAAGACAATAAGTTAGTTCAGCAAGAAAAGGAAGCTACAAGTGCTCCAAACGGGGGTGCAAAATAAACAGGTATAAAAAATCCTGAGGAAAGAAAGAGCTGGAAGAAGGAAGACCAAGGGGAAGCCAGGCCAGGGAAGAAGGCAGAGACATGGCCAAAATCAGATCATGCAGGGTCTTGTAGACTACAGTAAGGATTGTTAAAGCACTGAAAGCAGGGGCGTTTACATGTTTGAAAGATGTCTCTAGTTGCTTTACGAAAAATGGACCCAAAGACAGCAAAAGTGGAAGGAAGGAGAATGCTTGGAATGCTTTTGTAGTGGTTTAGCAAAGCAAAGGGTCTAATGAAAGGAGCAATAGGAAAAATGAAATAAGGTCATCACAGATGTGGTCAAACTTGTCATTGGGTTATATGTCGGAGGTGAGAAAAAGAGAAGCCTTAAAAATGATCCATAGAAAAACAGGAGGTCAGAACAACACTATAATGTCCCATACTTGAAAGTAGTTTCAGTTATACAGGCACATGCATTAATCAAAGCCCATTAAAGATACCTTTATGATCTGTGTATTGTTATATTAAACAAAAAACTGTAAAGAGACATTGAACACATATTAATTATGTGTGCTGAAGTATTAAGGGGAAAGTGTACTGATGTTTGCAATTTACTTTGAAATACTTTATAAAATAAGATGGGTTGTTGGAAAGAAAGAGGGATAAATAAATGAATATATACATAATAAAATATGTAGATAAATACCAATGATGTAGCTAAAAAGTTATACAGCTGCTGATGATGGTACCTTTGGAACTATATACAAAAAGCATTAAAAATATACATTCCTTTGACCTAGTTATTATACTTCTAGAAATATGTCCTGTGAAATAATGAGAGGTAAATACGAAGATTTATTTTATAGTATTGAATGATAGTGAAAAGTAAGCATAAAGATTGATAAATAAGAACATGGATTAATATATTTTAGTATATCCATATGATTAAATTCTATTGTCTTTAATATCATTTGATGGGAGAGATTTTAAGCAACTGTGAACAAAATTCAAGATGTATTTTTAAGTGAAAAAAGTAAGCTTGTCATATATGGGCCATATTTTGTAAACATATTTTTAAATGGTATTTGAAATATCATTATTTTATCAAAATATTAACAACCAGAGGTGACATTTTCACCTTTTGTTTTATTTTCCAAATTTCTACAATATTGAATTTATGTCTACTTCTTTAAATAAAAAACAAAAATGTAGCTTTAAAAGAATTTTACTGTTAATTTATTTAAAATTAACTTAGACACCAAGATGAGCAATATTTATATATAATAGCAGAGATAGCATTAAAATGTAGAGGTAGATCATGGCTTACAACTTTTACAATACAATCACAATATTAAATGGGAACTTTTTCATCTTTTAGCTATATCTGACTCCTAATCTTATGTAGTATAAGGAAGCAAATAGTCTTTATGAGGTTTTATAAAATAGCCAAGGGAAGCTGCTGCCAGAAAAAGAAGCCAAGAAGGTTGTTGGCTGACATTTAAAATCTCAAAGCAAAGACAGAAAAATCAAAGACAGGAAAATCACTATTTGCGTAGGACAAGCCTTGATGTGTCTAGAGAAAACTGTTTATATTTTGTTTTGCTAAGTTTTGGGGTGGTTGTGTTTTTTGTTTCCTCTGGTTTGTTTTTGTTTCTGGTTTCTTTGGTTAAGGCAATGGAAGTTCTATGACCCACTGAACTTCTTACGCCATTAAGTTAACCTTTACTAAAAAATGGTGGATTATTTACGTGTGGTTATCCTACTCCCTGTAAATCTCAGGCTTCCTTGAATTTTTGTCAGAAGCCTCAAAAGTCTCACATGAGTGTGCTTAGTATCAGTGGTGAAAATGCAGTTTACACGAGCCCTTTTAGGCCACTTTCTGGATAGTAAAACCAAAATAATCCAAAGAACGTTAAATAATCTAGTAACATCAAGCTGAATAGTTCTCAGGTGGCATGAAAGACAAATTTATATTTAGTCCTGTATTGTTTGATGTCTTAATAGTAATTTCAATTCAATATCAAAACAAATTAACAAATTTCCTGAAGAAAGCTTGGAATGATTGACAATGCATTTGATAGCAGTGACAGCAATTTTTAGAGATTCACAGTTTGGAACAGTGATATATACTGAGATGAACTATAAAATTTATAGTTGAGAAGTCATATTTTCATTACAAATTATCAGCTGCACATAACCAGGATTGGGAAATATTGCCTTAACAGTTGCACATAAAATATAAGGATAAGTAACTGAAATTTTTTTATTTGACAGCATCAAAATTCAGTAGCCAAAAAAAGCTTGTGCCATTTTAATGTGATATAGGATCAGTTGTGTCTAGATCAACTATTCTGTACTTATCAGATCATGACTAAGAGTATTATTTTCCATTCTTGTGACATATTTTTAAGTGCTCACACTACAAATGACTACCAAAGTAATGACAGATTGGTTTTCCATGTTGCACACTGTCAGGTTTTGCATCATTGTTAGAAGAAACAAATGGTGTTACACTAAGTGTCTTCAAATATTGAAAAGCTGCCATTTTTCAAGTGAATTAAGTTTATTCAATGAAGCTTCAGAATGAAAAACAAGCACAAAAGAGAGCAATTATTCATGTCTCTTTTCTATATATACTATTAATATTGTCTTTTTGAAGCCTAAGACTGTCTTATTCTTCTCTATTTCTAGCACTTAGCCTGGTGTCTATAATATTTAGCAAGCATTTGTGAATATTGGTGGAATGAATAAATAAAAATAAATAAATGAGTGAAGAGAAAGAGTTTCCTAAAATAGCACATTATTTTTAGCAATTAAAACTGCCCCCCCCCAAAAAAACGGAAATGGTGACAAGGTAGTCACTAGAATGATTTAGGCAAAATCTACTTTTACCATTTTCAAAAGCAACAGAGAAGAAAACTGCTTTTACAGGTATCCTGTTTTATTTTGCATCCCACAGTCTCTTCTATCTACAAACACATTTTTCACATTATCATTTACATTTGCTCTCATCTTTTCTACCTTTTGAAAAAAATCCCCTTTCTGCTACCATTCTACACCTTATCTTTCCTTTGTAGCTAGTAGTCTACAGTTACCATCTCCACTTCATCATCCCCTCTACTCTTCAACTCAATGCAAATATCTTCTATCCACTGATGCTACCTTCATCATGGTCTCTGACGAATTTCTTATTTTAAAATCTACTGGACCTGAGCACTCTGTAACCTGTGACACTCTTGGCTGCTTCCTCTGAAGCATACTTTCCTTTGGCTTCTAGGACAACATGCTCTGTTTGTTTTCTAACACTGTCTTGGTGCCCACAGTGGATAACACAACCAATACACTATTCCAAGCCAAATGTAGTTATCATTCTTTACTCATTCTCAGTTAATCCTCCAATATACCACTGCCTGAGACTATCAGTTTGTTCAGCCAAATGTCATCTAATATAACAAACATGTTTCTATAACATAAGTCTTTATATCTCTTACGTGCTTCAAACATATCCTATATCAATTCCCTAGTTTAGGCCACAAAAGTCTTTTGCCTAGATGGTTGCCTTCATTTCCTGTCTTATTTCCCTGTTTCAAGACAGGGAAATTATTTTCCACACAGCAGCCAAAGTAATTTTCCTAAAATACAAGAGTGATCATATCACTTCCTCCCTTCAAACCCTTCAGTGGCTACCAATTTCTTTTAGGTGATAATACAAACTCCTTCATGATTTGGAAAATACTTATATTCCCAGAATCCCACTAAGGTCCACCTTTTACCCCATATATAAGCTCCACCTGTTCTTCTCCCAGTCTTAGAAAACATCATGTTCAGCTTCATGTATGGGTCTTTAGATAAGAAGTTTCTCTGCTTGAACTATTTCTCCTCTCCTACTTCATGTTGTAACTCCTTAACTCAGGGGCTACTTATTCCAGAAAATCTTTCTAGTCCTACCTCCTTAGTTACCATGTTAGAACACTCATGATAGTAATTTGTAATTGACAAGGTAGTTACTCTCCTTTTGGTTTTACTTAGATTATAAACTCTGAAAAGTGGGAACCATGACACTGAGTTCAGTATCATCTCCCTACTGACAAGCCCAGTGACTGGCATATACAGCAGATACTCAAAAAAAATTTTTAAAAGGAGAAACAAGTGACTATAAAGAAGGCATTCTTATTAAAGAAGGTAACTAAAATTAATTTACACATTCACAAAACAAATAATAGTAATTTAAGAGCATGAGAAGAGCATGGCAGGAACACATTGAAGACTACATAGAGTTTTTAGTTGGAATTATGATAAATAAATATCCACACTTGAGATGCGATCAGAGCAATAAGAAAGGGTCTCCTAAGTCTGAATGGGACCTAATATGAAGGAGGAAGAAGGTTTGCCATTTCTATGCTATTCAGAGTAAATTTTGAGTTACAGTGTTCTATTCTGTGCATCACACATTGGAAGAAAATTTCCAAATCTAGAGAGATTGGGAAAGCACACAGGATGGTAAAAAGTTATAAAACCTTTCTTAACAGGAATGACTGATATAGTTGGAGACACTTGGTCTAGAGAAGACAAATTATTGAAGACAGTACGGCTGACCCCAAATATTTGACAAGATCTCATTAAAAAATAAAGGGATACTTGTCTCATGTGGTTTATGGGATAGAACTAATATAAGTGGGTATATATGGAAATTAAACATTTCTCAACATAAAGAGAAATTTCACATGACATAGAGCTTTGCAAGGAACTTCCATATACATCATTAGTGGTATACAGACATAGAATACAGGACTATATAAGTTTAAACATTCTGAGTACAGAAAGAGCTCACGAAAGATGAACACTATTCACATATGAAGGCTTGCCAATATGAAAGACGGGAGCAAAGAAGGGAGCTAGAGTCATGGACTATGTTCCATAAAGGTGATATTAAGAAAATAACATAAAAACTTCTGAGTCAGGTCAGTGCTAGAACCAGAACCAGGGAAAAACCAGGGCATAGTAGCAGTCTGCTACTCAGAAAGGAGAGAAACACACAGGCCAACATGATCCAACACACAAACTCACACTGCTGTGGGACCACTCGTAAATGCAGGAATCCTGCTTCCCAAATTGAGCCTTTAATCCCAAAGTGTCTCCCCACTGTTGTCTGACACTTTCAAAGATTTATTATCTTTAAATTTTAGACAGCATACATGACAAACCTGACCAAATACAAGAAGAACAAAACCACTCTCTTGCATACAGCTCTTCTAGTTACCAAGAGAGGAAGCTGAGGGAGGCCCCAGTGTTTTAAGGCAGTACAAATTTTCTATAATTCTTTAAAAGTTGTTGATGGAGGGATCTTGGAGAGAGGGAGCCTATGAGCTTAAAGGAAAGTTCCTGGATATATGGGCTGCCAGGATGCTTCTAACTTACCCTCAGCTAGACCTATGATGGAGCTTAAGTTTCAGAAACTCCCCAGACCTCATGTAAGTCAGAGGAGTGGGCAAAGGCATCATTTGCTTTCCGGGGAGGATTTCCTTGGAAAGAGCACTGTCCTTTTATGTCTTACATATCTGAACATTAGTCTATGGAAATACTGTGGGTACCAAATATTCCTGGGAAATATAACCTTTCAAGAATTTCTTTCAGTGCTTTTATACCATGGTGTGAATCCAGTTACTGTCCTTATACTTCAAAGTAAATTTTGGTACATGGGAAGAAAGGGGATGTCACTGAATAGGAAGGCAGGCGAAAGGAAAGTGTGCAGATGACGGTTTCTCCTGCATAATTTCCCTGGAAAAGGTGGTTCTGCTGCAAGGGAGCTGGTGTGTGCCCTCTGCTTGTGACTATCTTTGCTAGATATTTCCCTTGTTTTTATAAAATTTGTCCAGAGTCTAAGTAGATTATGAATCCTCTGATAGGTTCCAAATGCAAGGATACACAGTGCCCTATTTTAGGTGCCAAGATTTGGGTTCTGTTGGAAACCACACTTAATAGTTTGGCAATCTCAATGCTAAAACAAACAGAAAGATTTCCCATTTTTCTGAAACACCCACAAAAGTCAACATTCCATTTTTTAGCATCCATTCATCAAGTAACAAAGGAAAGTAATAAAAAGTACATCAGAAGGACTTGAAACTACACAAGATATTTTATTCTGGCATCTAATATAATTTCAACAAAATATTGTGTGGCCTATTTAGTATAAGATGGAAAAGACAGCAAATATTTATTGAACATCTCTCTTTTCTCATAAATTTAAAGAAAATATACAGTATATATAAGAAATTGACCCTACCCTGAAAGCTAGATAAGACAAGTATACCAAAAAATTTATTATGCCCAAGTACATATTAAGGGAAATACTTCACCTTATTGTCACGATCTGATGATCTGTTCTCTAAACACGTCTGGAATCTGTCCACTTCTTTCTTAGTAGAGGCCACCAATCATCTCTTGCCTGAAACATACCCTTTTCACTGGTCCCTCCATTTCCATCTTTTCCCTCTTCAAACAAATCTCCACAGACTAATAAACTGATCCTTTTACAATAAATCTATTTACTCCATTCCACTGCATAAGATTCTTCAAGGGATTTTCATTACACTTATAATAAAAGCCATAGCCTCACCATGTCTACAAGGCCCACCCCTCCAACCTCCTCTTGGGCATTCCCCCTCCTTCAGAGTCTCACTCAATGCAGAGGACTTTCTCATGCTACACGCCTCCTCCTAAATGACTCTGCTCTGACCCCAACCTCAGAGCTAGGTCCTTTTCATCATTCAAAACTCAGTTTATCACCTTCCGAGAGAATACCTCCATGAACACTTGGAATAAAGTTGACCTCTGTTAATCTTTACCTCACTCACTGTTTCCTTCTTAGGTCCTTATTCTGCTTCAATTTTTGCATTCGTGAGTGAAATTGTATGCTTTGTGTGTACCCCACCTGCAGCCACACTGCAGAAGTTCTCTGAAGCAGGAACCATATCATTCTTGTCTATGTGACTCCCAGCCCAACTGCTCTGGAGTAAGTGCTCAATGTATTTTTGTTGAATGAGTGACAACAAATGAATGCTCAGTCTGTCAAAGGTAGACTGATGTTTCCCTAACTATACAGTGCTTCATATAAAATATACATTAGACAATGAGGTAGAAATGAGAACTGAGCCAAGAATTCTGTCACTGATGAAGGAGAAGTGAAGTAAACTGAGCTATGTTGTTAAATGTTCTGTCTGCTTGATCTGTCAAGCAGGAGTTTGGAAACTCTGACAAAGTCTAGTGTGCTACCAACAAAGTTGAAAAAAGATAGAGGCTTACACAGACTGACAGATTCAGGGATGGCTTAATGTAAAAGAAAAGTTTGAGGTAGTCTTGAATGAAAGGTAGAATTTGAGTTGGAATGAAAAAGTTAAGAAGAAATTATGAGCAAGCCACCCAATGCCATAGATGGGGGAAAGCTGAGATTATATAGCTTGATGGGGCACTAAGAAATCCTGACTTCTTACTTTTTTAACACCAACATTCAGTGGACTTAGATTTCTAAATTCACGGTTCACCCACTTAAATACTCAGGTTTATTTTAAGGCAGGCATTTACTTTTCTTAAAGTGTTTCATAGAGCTTGCCTTTGATAAAATCATGAGAAATGTCTCATATGGCTTATGGGATAGAACTAATATAAGTGGGTATATATGGAAATTAAACATTTTTCATCAGAAACCGGAATATTTTACTCTGTGGCCTTTCTTGTAATCTCGATTTTATTATAGATCATGTAACATCTTTACCCTTATTCATTTTATTGAAGAGTTGATTATATTTCAGAACATGCTGCATCTAAGAATAAAGTATGGCCAGGGAGGCTCATTTATTCCCCAGAGCTCTCTTGTAATGAAGGAATGGAGGACAAGAGATCTTCTGGCTCTGTTATTCCGTTGATCCTCCTTAAGGAACATGCTTTATCCACAACCACCTGTGCATCTTGAGAAGAAACTGCCCTAAAGGCTCAGAGTAGCAGAACTGGCCTTCTCTCCCTAGTGTGTCCAGCACCTCTTCTGTACTATTTCAGATTCCCACCTCTTACTACAGCCACTGCTGGAAAATGAGTTCATTGAGCCACCACTCACCTTCATGCAGTGCTCCATGGGAGCACTACACTCACACTTATCCCAGTTCTTTGCTTTTGCTCTGGAGCATCTTTGATGCTGTAAGGACATTTTTAGCACTCTGGCAAGCACAATTGGGAAGGCTGAAGAGTTAATGCCTGGGAATCCATCCTTGACTAATAGGGCCAGGAGTTGATGGATAAGTTCTTTCTACTTTGTCTCCTGACTGGACAACTCTGAGGCACATTTTATACTTCTCCTCAGACAATCACATTGGATCAAGCTCCAGTCACCTGTGGTGGGTAACTAGATAAGACATCCTTGTATTGGCTTCTTTCCTTCTCTCTTCCCCTCTCTAGCCTCTCTCCTTGCAAATGAACTACATGAAAACAAGCTTTTGTCTCATGCTCTCTTTTGGGAGACTCAAAACTAAAACATCCTTTAAAACAAAGCAGGAGTTATAGAGTTACTAAAATGGCAGGATACTTAGAGCCCTTAAAAAGGCCTATCACCCAAAATAGCGCTGATGTAAGAAAATTCGTGATTCAACACATCACCATTGTCAACACTAGACTTTGTTACAGAAATAAATATCTCCCAAGACGGATGGCTACTGGGGCAAGAAACTGGGGCCAGATTGGTTAGACGAGAGCTTGGGCACCCAGCAGAGACAACAAGCAAAATGGGCTCCTTAGCAACGAGGGGAAACCTAGGGACTGTGGGGTAGAACAAAATATAAACATTGAGAAGAGGAGTGAAGCAATACTGAACATGATCTTTACATGTGACCCAATTTTTCCTGGAGTCTGCTAACACTATGGAAACATAAAGGCTGACATTCTGCTTTCCTTTCTCCTTGCTCATCTTGCTACTGGTCAAAAGTTTGTGGCTTTTGTCCAATTTACAACATGCCTTAATAATTTCACAAGTGGCTTGAACAACAGCAAGCCTGTCATGTTGATATGAGCAATGGGCCATGAATCCACTGAGGTCATTGTAGTAAAAAACCGTTACTCATAGAAAAGGATAAATCTATGCTGACAGACTATAGAGTACTTTTAGCTCTCTGTCATATGGTGCTCAGTTGCTCAAGATCATAGAGGATCTTATATAATAGAAAAACATAAAGCGTATACCAGGAAAACTTAAAACTGCTAAATGAATTCAATAAAGTTGCAGGATATAAAATCAATACACAAAAATTACTAGTGTTTCTATATATGAACAACAAACTAGCTGAGAAAGAAATCAAGGAGGCAATTTACAATAGCTACAAAGAATATAAAGTACTGAAATACCGAGGGGACAATTTAACCAAAGAGGTAAAAGACTTCTACAAGGAAAACTGCAAAACACTGATGAAAGATATTGAAGAGGATACAAACCAATGGAAAAACATCCTGTGCTCATGGCTCATGGATCAGGAGAATTAATATTGTTATAATGACCATACTCCCCAAAGCAATCTATGGATTCAATGCAATCTTTATCAAAATGCCAATGAAATTCTTCACAGAAATAGAAAAAAATGTTAAAGTTTGTATGAAACCACAAAAGACTCCAAATGGCCAAAGCAATCCTGAACAAAAAGAAAAAAGCTGGAGGCATCACACTATCATACTTCAAAATATTCTACAAACCTATAGTAACCAAAACAGCATGAAATTGACATAAAAACAGACACATAGACCAAAGGAACAGGAACAGAGAACCAAGAAATTATTCCACAGCACATATCTACAGCTAAATGATGTTTGACAAAGGTGCCAACAATATCTATTGGGGAAAAAAGTCTCTTTAATAAATGGTGCTGGAAAAACTGGATATGCATATGTAGAATGAAGGTAGACCGCTGTTTCTCACCAGATACAAAAATCAATTCAAAATGGATCAAAGACCTAAATGTAAACTCCAAAACAATAAAACTCCTAGAAGAAAACATAGGGAAAATGCTTCAGTACATTGGTCTGGAAAAGATCATATGAATAAGCCCTCAAAACCACAGGTGACAAAAGCAAAAATAAACAAATGGGATTTTAACAAACTGAAAAGCTTCTGTACATCAAAGGAAACAAACACCAAAATGGAAAGACAACTTACAGAACTGGAGAGAATATTTTCAAACTATTCATCTGACAGCCAATTAGTATCCAGAATATATAAGAAACTCAAACATCTTAAAAGGAAAAAAAATGAATTCAATTAAAAAATAGGCAAATGATCTGAACAGACATTTCTCAGAAGAAGGCATGGAAATGGCCAAGAAATATATGAAAAAATATTCAGTATCACAAATCGTCAGGGAAATGCAAATCAAAACCACAATGAGGTATCATTTCACCCCGGTTAGACCAGCTATTATAAAAAAGACAAAAAATAGCAAATGCTGGTGAGGATGTGGAGAAAAGGGAACTCTTATACACATTTGATGTGAATGTAAACTAGGACAGCCACTATGGAGAATAATATGAAGGTTTTTCATAAAACTACAAATAGAACTACCATATGATCCCATAATCCCACTACTGGGTATTTATACAGAGAAAAAGAAATCAGTAGATTGAAGAGACATTTGCACCCCCATGTTTATTACACACTATTTACTATAGCCAAGATATGGAATTAACCTAGAAGTCCAACAACAGATGAATGAATAAATAAAATGTGGTATATATAACACAATGGAATACTATTTAACCATAAAAAATGATGAAATTCCATAATTTGTGGCAACATGGATAGAACTCGAGGACATTACGTTAAGTGAAATAAGCCAGGAACAGAAAGTTAAACACTTCATGTTCTCACCCATATGTGGAACCTAAAAGAAATTTGATCTTCTAGAAATAAAAACTAGAACAGAGTATACTAGAGTCTGGGAAGTATAAGGGGAAGTGGGGTAGAATAGGAAGAGATTTGTTAAAGGATGCAAAATTACAGCTATATAGGAGGAATAAGTTCCAGCATTCCATACCACTGTAGGATGACTACAGTGAGCAGTAATGTATTATATAGTTCCAAATAGCTAGAAGAAGGATATTGAATGTTCCCAATACAAAGAAATGATAAATGTTTGAGATGATGGATATGCCAATTACCCTGATCTGATTACTATACATTATATGTATCTAAATATCATTGTGTATCCCATAAATATGTACAATTATTATATGTCAATAAATAAATAAACAGTCTCCAAGGCACTTTATAGATGAGAAAATGGGGCTCTAGGAAGGTCAGTGGCCCTGTTTAAGGGCAAGAAGCAAGGTCTTCAGACTCACAAATCACACTTTTTTTCTCTGATTTGTGCACCTTCTAAAAAGGAGAAATGAGTAGGATGGGGTTGCAAGGGCTGGTGTAGGTCACAATAATACATCCTGCTTTTGAGAATTTATGTTTCCTTCTTTTAAAAAGATTTTGCTTTTCGTTTCCTTCACACATCTGTTTTCCTCTACATCCTGCCCCTGCTTGCTGGGGGTAAGCTTTGTGCTCTGTTTTGTTTTACACATAAAGTGTTTATGCCACCCATTTCTGTTCTCTTTAACCAACACTTTACTCGAAAGCTCTAAGGTTTCCAAAAACATTTCTAAAAGCCTGCACTTAGTGTATTATTCTTTTCCAAACCCTTAGGCTCCAGATTCTGCTGTGATTTAGTGTTAAGAAGAACCCGCTGCTGGGCTCAGCAGGTATCAATTCTAGGAGGTTTTCTCCTTCCTCTCAAATTAAGCTAATTGCTTTTTAAATATTGTTCAATTTCCTTTTCTTTATTTTTATTATCATTGTTTTTAAAACATCTTAATATTCTGAGCACCTTGAGTGCCTCCCACAGTGTGCTTTTTCCTAGGTAAATCTGGTATTTTAAAATATCATCATTAAATATTTATAAGCAAATTCAATATATTTCTATTCTATGGGAAACAGCGATAGAACCAAATTTTCCCATTAATATTACGTAGCTAGTTAACCTAAGGGGTCCTAACAGTTCAAAGCTTACATAAATATTAACTTCAACCCCTTACATCCAGGGCTTTCTCTTGTTAGTTTAACCCAGAGAGTCTAATAACTTGACTCCCCTGAGGCAAGTCCTCAGGAGCCACTGTTTGGTTTTGAATCAGCTCAGAGCTATTGAATCATTTCTTAGACGCTCTCCTTTCTCTCTCATCCTAGCTGTGTTGTTGTTGTTGTTGTTGTTTTGGTTTTATTCCATAAATATGTAGGCGGAATAGATCAAAATATAGATTTGGGTATGTGACCATATTTGTCATTCAATTTCTGAGTGTAATTTGACTGATTCAAGTAAAACTCCAACTTTTAGGCTCAGCGAATATTTTACAAGAGTCCTTTCTAAATAGCAATATTAGAAGAATCTAAAATGAGTTGACCAGTGCGTTAGTTTTGATTATATTCTAAATAGAAAACTTCAGATCTTTGAATATCATAAACTTTTAAAGGTTAACCAAGTTCATAAATATTTATTACCCAATAGAATAGAAGTTTGCTGGTAAATGTGCAAAATATGCGAAAATAAACACAAAGACATGCAAAGCATGTTATGTTCATATTATTTCCTGTTGCGTATTTGATTGAATACACATTCTCAAATCCTGTCTCCCTGCATCTCTTTAGAGTATTAGCCAAATACTTGTTTCTACAGCTTCCCTCACTTCCCTCTTAAAAGGGACCATCATGCTTCCCATTGCTACTGGGTCCCTCAGCCAACCAACAACAAAAGGAGAACTACCTCCAGACTTTTTGTAATAAAAGAAAAAAATTCTATTTGTTTAATCCACTATTAATTGGGTTTTCTGTTACTGTGGGCATCTAAACATATCCAAACTGTTGTATCTTCATAAATAAGACCTATACTGCCAGGACTAGAAGTCATAGTGGTGTTAGGCCCTAAAGATCATTAACCTCCACAAAGTAATAGTGTACAAAAGGAAGCTACAGATAACGATTACTTTACCTAATAATAGAATAGAAATATTCTCCAAAGTATTCTGTAATGTGTGAATACTTTGTTGAAATGACTTTTAATTAGTTGTATACCAATTATTATGAAAAGGCAGTGCATAAATTGTTTTCATTAGTAATTAAGTCTTGTTTGTTTGCTTTTGCTGCAATACAATTCTAAGATTGAATAGTGCTTCTTTGTTGAGGAGTGCTGAGAAAAAAATCATTATTCTTACTTATGTAGACAATGAGAAAGAAAAATTAGAATTATAATTTGAAATCAGGACATTTTACTTAAGAAGCCTGGGAATTTCGGTTCTTATTATATTCCAATATCTTACTAATTTATCTTTCCCTCCGATTTGGATAGGAGTGAAGTAAGAGCTAGTTTGATCCTTTTTAGCTTGAATTCTTACAGGTAACTAATTTTTATAAAGGGGTAAATAATCAGCATTGGTCACTATCACGTCAGTAAAAAAGAGGCAATATGGGAGAAAATAAATATTCAGCTGTTATTTTCCAAATGGCTACATTCTTCTAGAACTACGATTATTTGTATAAAGTGACATGTTTGACTTTGCAACTGGACAGTTCCCATTTATCTGACCAGATGAGGGATTGCCCATAGATCTAAGGAATGGGTGATAATGAGATACAGTAGTAAAGTACATCCTCGGAAGGCCAGGTGGGGAAATATTGAATGCTTTGCTTACTGCCTCCTTCCTTTTAATTAATATCAACCTAGGACCAAAGAAATTGAGGAGAAGGTACAGCTGCACAGGGCCCATTCATACCAGGGATACACTCCAGGGCTTGGGAGATCCCTGGCACCAGACTTACTGCATTCAATACCATATACACAACTCTTCTTCCAAGAGAATTCTAAATCAAATCACGAATCCACATGAAGAATTTAGGTTGAATCTATAGAATAAAAACGTTTCTGTAAATTTTGTATCATTAAGATTAATAAGTATTTGAGAACAAATTAAATAATACCAATCTTAAGAATAAGATAAGAGATAAAATGAAATTTCAAGGTAAAGTTTCCTATTTCCACCCAAAAATTAACCTACCTCCTCCCCAAATATTTCATTATTCTTATCACCCTCCTTGTTTTTAATTTTTTTCCTAAATATTTAGATCTCTAGTTTGACTTGGGAGATTGGACCAAAGCTGAATTTCCTTTTTCTCCATAAGAAAAGGAAACACTCCTAACTAAATATGTTAGTTTACTAGGGCTGCCATAACAAAATACCAAAAACTTGGTGGTTTAAACAGCAGAAATGTATTGTCTCACAGTTCTGGAGCTAGAAGTCTGAGATCAAGGTGTTGACAGGGTTGGTTCCTTTTGTGGGCTCTGAATCTGTTCCATGCCTCTCTCCTAGCTTTGATGGTTTGTTGGAAACCTTTGACGTTTCTTTATCTGTAGATATATCACCCTGATCTCTGCCTTCATTTCACATGGTGTTCTTCCTATTTACATGTCTGTTTTTATGCCCAAATTTTAGTTTCTTTTTAATAAGGACAGAGTTCACATCAAATTAGGGCCCACTCTGATTACCTGATCTAAACTTAATTATCTGCAAAGACCCTATTTCTAAATCGGGTCACATTCACAGGTATAAGGGATTAAGACTTCAACATCTTTTGGGGTGACACAATTCAGCCCATAACATTAGATGGACTAAATTTGACTGAGTGATTTTAACAAAATTACAAAAGAACAAGTTCATGTCTTCCAACAAAGACAACACAAAATTCCAGATAATCACTGTCTCCTCCCAATTCTGTGCTTTGAGATTTGAGTGACGTATTTACACGGCAACATTTATTCCTCAAATTCCATGTTAAAGATCTTAAAGGGGGTAGGAGAGCCAAAGAGAGATTACCCAAACCAAATAAAAGTAAATAGAATGGGTGAGCAAGATACAAAAAAGTCACCGTGAATTTGCAACTATCTTACAACAAAAATATCCAAAGATGCAATGTATTAAGCGAAGAACTCAGTTTGGAAAAAATTATAATCCAAACACCATAATAAAATCTCTGAGACTGCTTCATATTACAGGAGAATTCAGTGCAAACATGAATTTCGAGGAAAAAGTGCTTAGCAGTGAGATTATTTAGAATGGCAGAGTGACATTAAAATATATATTATATAAATAAGGAAAAACATCAAGAATTACAATGACATAGTTACAAAGCAATAAATTGTTTAGAGATAGCATCTAAAAGAATAGAGTTCAACTTGCATTATTTCTCCAGAGAAAAAGATAATTACAGTAAATGCTGAGAAAGGAGGAAACAGATGAAAACAAATGAAATCAATCAAGAAAAACACATGGAAATGAAGGACAAAGATGATATAACATAAGGGTTATTAATGTCCTTTTAAACCATTTAAAGTTATCATAGCTGAACCTTTTCCAGAAAGGGATCTATAGATCATAGAGCACACATAGCTGTAGAAAAAGAGCTAAGTATATGTTGATGCTAAACCGTTGCTTAGAAAATAACAATTGATTTAAGTATGTAAATGGAAAAATGAATTGTTAATAAAGAGGAGATATCAGGGTAGCTTTACACATCTTTACTCCCTCATGCCATATCAGAAAACAACAGAGCAACATCTTCATTTAAAAAGGTCTAAGAAATAGAAAGTATAATAAGTTAAAACTAGCCATATTATTATTCATGTATGAAAGTGAGAGACATTCTCAAGCATGAATGCAGAGAATATAGCACCCAGGTTCCTTTTTAAAAATATTTCTTTAATGATCAGATCTAGACAACAAAGATAATTAAAAAATAAATTAACTAACAATAGATCATCTTTGCTAAATGACCAGTGTTAAGCATTTGAATGCAGTATTAAGAATAAATAATAATAAGATCTATACTCAACAGAATAATGCAAATATTATAAGCCACAGCAAATTAAAATAACAATATAATTAACAAAATTGAGAATGGATAGAGGGAGGTAGAAAAAGTATAGAGTGTATTAATTTTCTTGCTTTCAAAGCAGAGACAATTGATATTAATTAGTTATTTTTTTAAAAAGAAAGATAAAAAGTGTTTTTGAAATGACTATTTTTTTAACCCCAAAATACTGAATGGAATTTTTTCTTCATTTTATCAGACTTTTAATAGCTACCATTCCTTGAGATTGAAAAAATGAATCTGAGCTTCACCATTTCCTTCATTTTCAGTTCAGTTTTTTCTCTTTGCTAAATATAATAAAAAATAAATTGTAATACATTTTATTAAAAATAGCCTGCTAGATATGATCTTATTTTTATAAAAGTGCTTTGTCCATATATGTATACTTCTATTATTTATAATGAGATGCTTGGAATAATAATGTCCATCTAATTTCTACTATAATTATTTCTGTTAGATAAATGTGGGAAATGTTTTTAACCTTTTATTTTTCTGTATTGCTATACTTCTTTGTGTGTTTTTTATATTGCAGTAAAGCAATAACAAGTTTGTTTTAAACATAATAGAAACGATCATTTATATAGGAAACTAAATAGCCAAATAAAGAGCAGATACCACCAGCAACTCCGTGTTCTTATTCGTTTCAACAGTCAGGCTCACTTCTCCCTCTTTAGTTCAGTATCTTCATAAACTTTGAATTGTGGAGAGTATTATTAGGATGTTTATTAACTTATAACTCATGCATATAGACACTCCGTCATGGTGTAATGTTAAATATTCTTAGGTTGTTGATTTCACATGGAAAAAGAGTATGTATTGTCAATTTCTGTAGGGAGAAAATTGCTATCTAAACTTAATTGAGCCTTATTTTTGTAAATGTTCTGAGTTATGTCAAAATGAAATATTGTTTCAGCCTTTTGTTCACTAAGTGTATAATTGCATCAGCTACTAATTGATTTCTACAGGGAGAGCAAACATGTTGCTAAGGGCCACACATCTTACTGTACTGTGACTGGCAAGATTATACAAATAAAAAAGAACACAGTTTTAAAGAAGCAGAATAAAGAATGTCTCCGCATGAACAGAGAGGGAAATTCTTAAGGGAGCAGTGTCTATTACTTTACCAAACCTAAAAACTCGTATGCCATGTCTCTATGTAGAGATTTCTATCTTTTTTCTTTCAAGTCTTAAGCAATGTTTAATTAGTTCTGGTTCAGCTAGAATTGATTCAGTGTTTATGATTATAAACTTGACAATGCAAAGGCTTGCCTTTCCTTCCATTGTTCTCAGATCTGGAGCAGATTGCCCTGAAGGAACCATAGTTTAGGTACATATGAGGTCAGTTTGTACTTCTGGTTGCTAGAGAGCTGGCCACCTGGTGACCTGATTACTTTATCCATCAGTGTTGGATGGGGTCTTCAATCTATTGGATTTTCCAACATGTAGAGTCAATAAACAGAAGTTCTGAATATACAATATGCACAAAACTTCATGCCTGAGTGAAGAAGTATCTAAAGATAAAGGCAAGATTTTTTTCCATTTAGATTTTATCTTTTACATCATCTCTACACACACATCATAATAATAAAATGAATTAACAGAAATTATAGATTTGATTTGCCTCTTAAAACATTTAAGACTTTAATAAAATGCCTCTGGCAAGATCCATTCTAATTCTAATTCAACATGTACTTATTGACTGTGTTCTGTGTGGAAGACTCTGTGCTAAGTCCGATATTTTGAGTAAGTTATGCACAGGAAGACTGGTTTCTTGAGACTCAGTACAGGAAAAGTGATAGTGCCATAGAAGACAAGGGAGGGATTTGGGGGTAAGGCCATAGTTAAGCCAGGGTGGAACAGTGACTTTATAGCATAGCTGTTCTCTTTATAGCAGAGTCAAAGGTACCAACAAAAGGAGAGGAAAGAAAGGGTCAAGTGCAGCTGTCGCTGGGCAGGTTTGACTTTACGCCAGCAGAAATGCTCAGTTGTAGGGATGGTATCAAAGAGGACAGGCCATGCATTCATGCAGAGTAATAATGCAAATATAGGGTTGAGTGATTGACATTACCAGGCAGATCAAAGCTGAATAACAATCACCATCCTATCTTCAAGGTGTCTCCCATCAAGTAAACAGGATAACATAAATAGATAACCATGCTTCATGAGAAAAAGAGCAAATGATAAATTATGAATTTTCAAAGGAAGTGTGGTGGACACTCTGATGCACAGTGTATATCCCCTTCAGAAATAAAAGATTTATTCCCTCATTACTGGAAGAAAGTCTTAAGCTGGCAGCCCCTACAGGCTTGCTCCAACTTAAAGAGCCACCTCATTCAAGGACGTGCTACCTTGCCAGGTTGGTCACAACTAATGACTAATTGATGTGAGGGTGTAAATGCTGGTCACTCATCCCAGCTTCGGAATTCCCCATGAATTTATCAGGAGCCTCCGCTGAGACTAAGCCATAGCTCAATTTCCATAGCTGCTCCGTCCTGCTCTCTTATTTCTCCTTGCACAGCTGTTGATCTCAAGCACATTCCCTGATAAATCACCAACATGCTAATTGCTGTCTCAGTCTGCTTCCTGGAAAACTTCATACCATAGATGGTTTGATTAATTGTTGGGATGGAATTTCAGAACTGGATCATTTATTGGCTGGCAGTGAGGTCGCAATCATTGGTGGTAGGTGGAATACACTTAGGCCCTGACAGAAGGGAGCAATGTAATTGTTAAAATGCCCACCAGGAATGAATTGGAACTGAATTGTGGTGGAAAGGAATTCATTAGCTTGTGCAATATATCAGACTTTTGAGAAATATGAGGAAAATAGTATCCTTTAAGGACAAAGGAATTGGGTGACTATTGCATATTGACTGATATGCTGGATCATCAGACAGAAGAGTTATCATTTTGGCTGGGGCAATGGATACTGGTTAAGACTTCTGTTATACAATGTGGACAAGGAGGAATATATTTGGAACCAGATGGTATGCCTGGGGTCCTTTTGATAGGTGCTTGCCCTATTTTAACAGTAAATGGACATATGCATTTTTGCTCCCTCTCCTGTCATGGAAAAAATGCTACTTTAGGAGCCAGGAGACCCAGATGGATTTTAATTTGAGCTAAGTATTCCTTTTGGCAAGTTACTACATATCTCTGGCTCTCACTGTCCGTTTCTTTGTGAGTCAAACAAGCCACTTCAAATTCCTGCGCTAGTATTCTGTTAAATCGGTGTGTTAAAAAGAGAGTGGGGGCAGTAGTGTAGTGGACATAGTGGAATTTGGAGAATAATAACCGTTACTGATATGTGAGTTGCTGCTTCTTTAACTCATTTGACTTTATTAGTCAAAGGCTATCTTCTAGAAAATTTGAAACCATTACAAAGTCATTTTTCCACCTCAAAAATTTTAGTTTTCTTTATAATGAATTATCTTAATAAGCTTTCATTTTCGTGCTTATAGAGTCACTAAGCATTTCAACTAAGTCAGAGAATTAATAACTCTATGCATCCTCATGATTTAGCATGTTATACAGAAGAAAAAACATTAGGAAAGAATCCAGTTCAATGTCTTAAGTAACCATCATTGTTTCTCATTAGTCAAGCCAGCTAGATCTGGTTTTGCCATAATAACTGTAGATATGAGATAATTTTATTAACTTCCAAACAGAAACTTAATTGTATAAGCTTAGCATTTGTTTTTTAATGTTTTAAGAAGAGATTATAATGAGTTTCTGGAAATTTTATTTTACTCTCATTTCTTTATCTTACAAAATAGCCATACATACATAAAGTTGCTACGCCGTTGCATAAGGCAACGGTTACTGCTTTACAGGTTTGGCTTTATAATGTATCTAAAGTACTCATAAAGATTTTCCAAAATCTTCAATATTTTGTTTCGTAAGACCTGTGTACAATTTAAATTTGCAACATAAGCCACAACCACATTTTCAAACCTTTCCTTTCTGTACCTAGCCATTTTCCCCTGCCTTTTACTATGCCTTTCATTTTTGTTACTCCTTAGCTTCTAAAAAGAAATGTAACTACCATTCATTTTCCTCAAATATGCTGAAATAAATAAAGAAATATACTATGTCCATAGATGAGAAAACAAGATTAAGGTATCAATTTTCCTCAAATTAATCTACAGATTCAATACAATACCAATCATAATCCCATCAGGATTGTATTCTAAAATTTATATGGAAATTCAAAGGAACTAGAATGGACAGAGCAATCTTAAACAGGAAGAAAAGTGGTAGAGTCCTTACACTATCTTATTTCAAGACTTACCATAAACATGCAGTAACCAAGATGGTGCAGACTGACGTAAGGATAGACAAATAAATCAATGAAACACAGCAAAGAACCCTGAAATATGCCCACCCTTACGTGACTATTTGATTTTCTGCAAAGGCACTAAAGCAATCCAATAGGGGAAAAAAAGTCTTTTCTACAAACGGTTCTGGAAGAATTGGATATCTCTATCATAAAAAAAATAAATTAGCTTTATCCCTTATTTCACACCACACACACTGTTTAATTCAAGATGGCTTATAGTCTTACACACAAAAGCTAAAAATATAACGTTTCTCAAAGAAAACTTGAGAAGGTCTTTGAAATTTGGGAGTAAGCAAATGTTTCTTAGAAGGCCACAGAAATCAATCAACATAAAAGAAAATAATTTTCTATGTATTTGTGATAAAGAATAAATTACTCTCCAACAGAATTAAAAACCTGTGTGCATCAAAAGATACAATTAGGAAAATGAATAGGCAAGCCAAACATCAAGAGAAAATATTCACAAAACATGTATCTGACAAAGGACTATTCTCCAGAATACATAAAAAAATTCTTAAATAAAGTAAATAAATAAAAAATCGGCAAATGTCTGGGAGGCTGAGGCGAGAGGATCACTCAAGGGCAGGAATTTGAAACCAGCCTGAGCAAGAGCGAGACGCTGTCTCTACTAAAAAAAATAGAAAGAAATTAATTGGCCAACTAAAAATATATAGAAAAAAAAATTAGCCGGGCATGGTGGCAAATGCCTGTAGTCCCAGCTACTCGGGAGCCTGAGGTAGTAGGATCACTTGAGCCCAGGAGTTTGAGGTTGCTGTGAGCTAGGCTGATGCCACCACACTCTAGTTGGGGCAACAGAGTGAGACTCTGTCTCAAAAAAAAAAAAAAAAATCAGCAAATGATTTGAATAGACACTGTATGAGATATGTAAATAACCAAGATGCACAGGAAGATGAATTACATAATCAGTCATCAGAGAAAGTAAAATTAGGATCAAAATGAGATGCCACTATACAACTGCCAAAACAACTGAAATTTAAAAAGACACAACACAAAATGTAGGCAAGTATGTAACTAACTGGACTTCTCAAATCTTATTGGCTAGAGTGTAAAATTATACAAATGCCTTGGAAAAAGTTCTGGCAGATTCATATTAAAGTAGACATACTCCTTACTCTATAACCCTACAGGCCTGCTTTTAGGTAGTTACCAAATAGAAACTAGAATATGTGCCCACAAAAGGACTTGTACACAAACATTCATAGCAGCTTTATTTATATTAAATGAAAACTGAAAGCAGCCCATGTGTCCATCAAAAAAAAAGAGTAGGTAATGAAACTTTGGTGTATTCAGACAATGGAAAGCACTGTTCAGCAATAAAAAGGAAGGAGCTACTGATACACATAAGATGGATGAATATGAAAAATTTTGATAAGAGAAGCCTTACCCTGAAAAGTATATATTATATGAAATTCCGTAATAGGTAAAACTGTCTGGTGGGGAAAAAAACAAAACAGTAGTTGCCTGTAGGAGATGTGTACAGAGGTCAGCTGGGAAGGGGCACAGGATGACTTTTTGGAAAATGACAATGTTCTTTATCTTGACAAAGCTTTGGGTTAATGAGCATGTATTAACACACTTATTAAAATTTATCACATGTAGCATTTAAGATTTATGCAATTCACTATACCTCAATTTAAACTATAAAAAGAGAGAACTATAAATAAATATTGAACTTCAGTTAATGATATGCTGAAGTGTTTAGGGGTGAAGGGTATGGATACCTGTAATTTATTTTAAAATATATCAAAAATAAGATGGATTGACGGATAGAGAAATGGGTAGTTGTATAGATATGTGACAAAGCACATATAGCAAAACGTTCATTTTAGAATCTAGGTTGTGCATAATTTAACTTTCCTACATCTTTGAAAATTTTAATAATAAAATATGGAATAAAGCCAATAAGTGAACGTGAAAGTCAACTTTAAAATGCAATGGTGGTTGTACTAAATGATCTTCTGGTTTGACATTCTGACTCAATGTATTCTTTGTGGTATGGAGAGATAATTTTTTAATAACAAGCAGAAAAAAGAGTCAAGAATGAAGAAACTGCTTTAAAGTGCTGTTAAAAACATTGAGTGTCAGGGAGTTGAATTTGATTCTTTACCCAAAATTTTCAGTAAAACGTGTTTAACCATAGGGACGTATTTGATTTTATCATGTACAATAGGATTTACACTTAAATATGTACAATTTTAAAGTTGGAAAAGATCTTGGCAAACATCTTCTAATCCCCTTGTTTTAAAGATCGGGAAGCTGAGGTCCACAGGGACTGCTAGTCCACTAAGGATCACACAGCTTGTAAACAGCAGGGCTGTTTCCCAAAACGACTTCGGAGAATTTCATTCATTCCCTTTTGAAGTTCCCTTGAGCTATTGTGAGAATCAGTCCGACATGCATCTAGACTGTCCAGGAACAGACATCTGTGAAATGGGAATAATAATGTCTGCTTTTCTTAGAGCCTTACAGGAAATACCAGTGTACTCTGGATTGTCATAAAACTGTGAGAAACTTAAATATCCCTTGTTATTTTCAATTTCTATGTGCTAAATCAAAGAGAAACACAACTCAGATTAGCGGATTTCAAAAAGCAACTGAAGTTTAAGCCATTATTTCCTGTAAAATGTACAGAGTAGTAAGAAAGCAATGATCCAAGTGACTATAAGAGAGAAATATATATTACAGTAGAGCAAGTAGGGGCTAGAAAACGTTTAGCTAGTTATGAAGTTCACCACTTTTCACAGTAAGTTAAATCAAATGAAGAAGAATTTGTAATTTTTATTTTTATATACACTTTTCAAAGATATTCAGAATAAAACAAATGTAATTAAATGCATAAATGAGAGCTGTCCTCCAAGTAAAACAGTAAATATGAGGAGATGTATTGCTTGGTAGGATCATATCAATAAATTTCTAGCCAAAATACTTGACAAAAGAAATTCTAGAATATTTTCATTTCATGTGAATTCAAAGTACTCCATTTTTTAAAAATGCTAACTTTCAATATACAAGGAATATAATCAACAAAACCTTTAGTACACTTGCCCCTAAGAGGTCTGAGAAATAAAATATGCTCGACAATGAGTTTTCTTATAATAGAATTCCCAGAAGAGCATTATAAAAAATAAATTTCCAGATCACCACAAGCACATAACAAACTTCTGAGAGTTCTGCAGTTCACGATTTGTTCATATACTGAATAAGTACTTTATTATTTATCTACTAAATGGCTGAATGGAGAAAATAATATATTTCCATAGCTTTCAGGGTATTTTTGTTTTCTTTATCTGATTAGCTCTTCAGAATATCAAACTATATAGTATGATATCAAAAGATAGAGCAATACAGTCTCATTAATCTCAAAAATAACATATTATTATTAATAAAACTAAATTACAAAAATTAATATAATAATGTACCCCAGATTCTCAGAGTTAATATCAAAGATGTGATGAAGACTTCTGTTTTCTGTCTTTCAACCTCCTTCCACTGAACCTTCTATCTAAATTTATCACAAATATCAAGGCAATTTTGTTTTTAAAAAGACTGTGATTATTTTTATCAAAGCATCACAAATTTGTTTCCATGTTTTCCTAGTGTTTGACAAAAATGACAGATAAATATAAGATTCCAGAACAGGACTCAACAATTTAATACACTCAATCTGGTGATGGCAAGAATCAGAAGGTACAAATAAAAAGAGTCTTTCTTGTTCTTTCTTCCCCTCTTCCATCCTTTCTTCCATCAATATCGTCTACCCAGCTAGCTAGTTAGCTATACATGTGTATTCATAGGAATATGCTATTGACCATTTAATAATCTGTGTATACTTTTTCCATGTTAGAACATAATTATTTTTTAACTCTGTTTTGGCTATTTTCTAAGAAGTACCTAAATCAAATGACTTCATGTGGGATTAAGACAAGTGCAATAGAAGAAATTCAGTGGGTAGACTTTCTAGGACATCAGCTCTTTTGAATTCGCCCATAAATACTATCAATAAATATTTATGAAGTGCTTATTATGTCTCGAACTCTACTCTAGACTTGGGAGCACAAAACAAAATGCTGATTATAAGGTACCTTTAGCTAAGTGAGGGATTTGGATTTTATTCTCCAGGCATTCTAAAATCTTTTGAGGTTTCTACTTGTCTTGTTTTAGTTTTGGTTTTGGTGTTGGTTTATTTTGGGTTTTTATAGGAATAACTGATTTGGGGTTCTTGTAAGATGAAGTGTGGAATTCATAGGAAAGAAAAGCTAAAAGCATGGTGCCCTATAGTTAGAAAGCCAGTAGAGTTTAGGAGAATTTAGGACCCGAGTTGAGACAGTTACCACAAGTGCAGGAAAGGGGCAGAACCAAGTACCATGAATACTTGCAGGATATGATAAGCGAATAGATGTTTAAAGCGAGGAAAGAGAGGAGTCAATAGTACTGCTGAGTTTCCTCTTGAGAAAAGTGGCAATTCCAGGCAAAGTGAATACTGGAAAAAATATTTTATTTTTGACTCTTTTGTTTTTTTGTCAAGGCACAGAGTGTTGAAGAAAATTGATTTGAATTAAATTTGGAAAATTTCAAATATCTGCTCTCCCCACATGCATTGTAAGCACTTGGTTAGAATTGTACATAGGGTATGGTAGATGGTGGCCACAGACAGAAGCAGTAGGCTCTTTGTAAACTCCGGAGTGCACTCAGGCCACCTCAGTGTCACAGCTCAGTGTCTATGCCCTCTGGGAGTCACTACTTCCTCACATTTTTGGAGGCTGAGTCAGTGTTGCTGTTGCTGCATTTGTTCCTCCACATTTCCAGGAGGAGAGGACACTGTTTTCCGGATCTGAAGTGTGAAGAGCTGAGCTCCGTCCTTCTCTGTGTGCTGTGTGGTCTCCAATCACAAGAGCCTATAAGCAGCACAAGGAAGGCAAGAAAACAGCTCCTTCAAAAAAATTGTGATTGTTTGAACCCCACCATTGCCCAACTGGTCCTGTGACTCAAGCATAGGCTCATTACTTTGCTAATTTTTGAAGCTTCACTCAAATCCCTATAGAATTGAGAAGGGACTTATTTGTTTGTTTTGGTGACTACGAAATGGCATATTTTGAAAATTTTTTCAGGTTTTGGGGAAAAGGAAACTCCGAAAATGCTGTCTCAATTTCTTCCCAGAGGAGGACTCACCCTTTAAATTACTGTTGGTTAGAATTTGTGGTTTTACTTTTGTTAAATATCTGGCCTCCTGTGTCTGTACCAATCAGAGATTTATGTCATATTATCATTCATTAGTCAGCAGTTAAATCAGCAGGATCTGTCTCTGTGTAGTAAGCACTGGAAATAGAAATGAATTAGTCTTGTAATTTAAAAATTAAGTAAAAAATACACAGCTGATGAGTGCTATTTTGGAAACAATTTCATCTTTTCCTAAGTTAAAAAATGATGTAGAAAATATTTATGTCTTGGTTTCAATTACTTTTCTGTCTAGGGTATATAAATGTGCATTCTCACATTGTTCCTGAGAATTTAGGAAGCCTGCTTCCTATCAGGAAATAAAATTAAATGGACAGTAAACTTGTTCAGGTTTCTTAATAGACTCAAAGGCAGTTCCAAGGACCAACGATTTTCCATTGTAATATTCTTAATGGATTATGTAACTGCTAATCATGTAAGAACACTGTTTATATGAAAACAGTATTTAATTGAAATTATATTAGTAATAAGCAACCTTCTATCCTCTCATTTACCCTTCAACCAACCCCTCCCTCGTGTAAACACAGCAACAAATTGAATTTCTGGAATTTTGCATTCACTTTTCTGTTAAAAACCTAAGGATTTTTGTTGTTGTTGTTAAGACTGTTTTGCTTCATTATTTAAATTGAGCATAAGTGTTATAAAGAAGTGTCTTTTTGAGCTTGAGTTTGTTCTACTTCAAAAATAAAGGCTAATATAAGTAGAAAACTACATTATCATTAATATTCAAGTTCAGATATAATTTCATTATTTTTGCATGGCATGATTACTGGTTGAACAAAAATTTGAACTTATTAAAATGACATAATCTGAACAACTAATTCTATTATGTTATGTTGCTGAGGAAATACATGAAGTGCTCTCAGCTGTGATTAGAAATATTAACAATTTCTTATTGGAATTATGTATGATGAAAACATAATCTAAATCAAATGGGAAACACACAGTGCTCTTACTAAATTAATAGAAAGTGAAAATAATTTATTATGTTTGCTCTCAAAAGACTTGGAGGTTTTCTTGATTTGACTGCTTTAGATTTTGCCAATCTGTATTTTGTTCTACAATAATCCATTTTCTTCCTAAAAAAAAATAAGGAAATGTAAAAATTACCTTAATCTAGTCATTAAAATGGTTTATAATAATTCCATTAAAGTAAAATTTATTTTTTCAGGTATGCTGTGAAATCCTTCTAGAGATCATTAATTTTATACTAGCCTCTTTGCCAGGGGATACTAATGTGTGTTAGGGGAATTAATCCAACACAACTGTGCACAATAAACTGAAACGAGGAATGACTGAAGGCAATAAGATCTGTCAGGAAGCTGTATCAGAAGTTCAAATGAGAGGCCATTATGTCTGAACTGGTGAGGCAAAGGGAAAGGAATAAATATAAGAGATATAGAAGAACATAATATAAAATAGCATTGAGACCGTGTGTGAAGGAAGATTAAAACAACAGACAAGGTTTTATAAGGTATAAAGCCAGGATGAATAGACATATTACTAGCAGGATAAAGACCCAGGGAAAATTGATGATTCATGATTGGAGGAACAAAGAAGATTAGTTCAATTGTTAAGTTCAAGTTGAGTTTGAGGACCTCCTTGGAATACACAAAGAAAGGTATTCCCAAAACAAATGACAATGGAAACAGGGATGGATCATAGGAAATAAATTAGGACAAGTGCTCAAATTTATTAATCTAAATCAATACTTTTCAAATCTTAATGTGGATATGAAGCATCTAGAACTTCAAAAATGTACTTTCTGTTCTAAGTAAGTCTGCGGTGGGGAGGAGGGGGAGATTCTATATTTCTAACAACCTTGGGTGAAACAATGACTATGCTTTGGATAGTAAAGTACATTTGTTCTTAAACTTGGCTGTTCATTGGAATCTGTTAGGAATTTAAAAACAAACAAACAAAAAAAGATTCCTGGTTCCCACCTCAGAAATTCTAATTATGTTTTTGATATGTTTATTCCTTTCCACTTGCCTCACCAGTTCAGACATAATGGCCTCTCAGTTGAACTTTTGATATAGCTTCCTGACAGATCTTAATAACTGTAGTGCCCTTGAAAGTTATTACGAATTAATCCTTATTAATAATAAAGGAGCATGCAAAGTAGAAAAGTATGTAAAAACTCAAGTTCTGCTACACATAAAATAACTAGCACAAATTTTGTTTGTTTCATTCAGAATGATCCCCTTTTATGTTTGAATAGATGATATAATGGAATCAACATAGTTTGATAGATGAACTAATTGGATCAATATAAGATCATAACATTAACACTATTTTATAATTTGTGTTAAAATTGAATTTATCAGCAGATAAACAAATATACAAGACCTCCAATATTTCATGTAGATATTAAGCCACCTAAAAACATATTATTCCCTCTAAATATATTTATGCAGTTAAAAACTAAGATTATAGAACATTTTAAGGTAAAAGTGATTATTTTTGTTAGAGGCATATGGCAACATTAGACCATCTTTATTAAATCTCTGAGAAGAGACATGAAGAAATTACTGTGCTCATTTTCTCCTTTCCCCTTTTCTGCTTTGTATTTAGCTTTTTGATTTTAGGTAAAAGTCACTACTTAGTTCTTTCTTTATCCATTTATTTTTTGTGTATGTGGGATTTGTTTATTCATGTCCCTTGCCCATATTTCTATTAGATTGGTACTTATTTTCATGTTGATTTATATAAACTGTGAATCCAAACAATGCAATCATCTTTGTATATGTATTATAAATATTTTTCTAATAGATCATGTCTTTTCTGTGTCTTATGGCAATTTTCAGAACTTCACCACTTATGCATACTCCAATTTATCATACATGTGTGTGTTTTCTTCTAAAGTCGTAGGGTTTTGAACATCACTTTCAAAGACAGTTAATACATTGTCAAAATCATTATCTAAGCTTACTTAGAGAAAGATAACAGTGAAGTCACTGCTTATATGCTATTCTCAATCTGAAAACTTAGATTTGCTCTATCCATAGCCAAAGTCTGGTTAACTTCAGACACCATCTTCTCTGGTCACAAGCAATACTGAGGGAGAGCTTATAGATGAATTGGTTTGAATCTATAGTTACTGTTATTTAAAAAACAAACCAAAAAACCCCAGCACCTGTGACTTTGATAGTACATCATTAGCATCATCTTGGTGGCAGATACAACAGAAAGAAATCAGCAAGTATAATATAACTCATATTTATATTGGTACTTCTGAAAATAGCCCTCTTCTTCATTAAATACTCATAACTATAACATACAAAAGATACAATATTCATTTTTCACCAATGCAACCTCTCCCCTCAATGCTGAAAACTTCCTCATAATAGGCTATCATTGATTAACAATTTAGTTAAGAAGTAATTGACTAAAATATAGATGGACATTACTTTGAATGCAGCATTGATGAATTTGTTATTCATTTTTTACTTGTTCTTATTCATTTTTTTTATTTCAAAATAATCTCCATACTGTTTTCCATGGAGGTTGTACTAATTTGCAGTCCCACCAACAGTGTATAAGCATTCCTTTCTCTCTCCACCCACGCCAGCATCTAACGAAAAAGGAGATATTACAACTGACACCGCAGAAATACCAAATATTATCAGTAAATACTATGAAAGTCTCTACACACATAAACTAGAAAATGTAGAGAAAATGGACAAATTCCTGGAAACATACAACCTTCCAAAACTCAATCAGGAAGAAATGGAACTCCTGAACTAATAATGAGCAGCGAGGTTGGACCGATAATAACAATCCCAGGATGCTGCAACCTCCAGGATGTTATAATCTCTGGATTCTATATCCCTAAATTGTTTTACTCCCAGGATGTTGGGCCCCCAAAATGCAGTACCCCTTGGATGCTATATATACCCCAACGAAAGAATGCTGTATCCTGAGGATGTTGTAGAATCAGGATCTTGTAGCCTCAGTAATCTGCACCTCCAGAAAGCTGCACTCCATCTTCCAGAGCCTTTGATCCACATTATCTGAATAGCATATTATGTAAAATATATAGATTATTAAATTTCAAGAAGGGCTATATAATAGCTTTGGGGATAATCAGGGGAAAATTGCTACCACCTTATGTGAATCATGAAGGCCACGTAAGTTTTTAAATTAAAGATATTGAGGAAAGACCATCCTTGGTATGAGCAAAGGGGTAGAGTCAGGAGTGGGTGCATTCTGTGAACAGGTCCAAGAGCTCTTTTCCCTGGCTGGTACAGTTTGTAGGGAGAAAACAGAAAGAAAAGGCTGAACAGGTAGAATGGAGCTAAAGCATAAATCCCCTCAAAATAGTTTAAGTAGTTTGCACAGGGAATGGAGGGACATTGAATGTTTTAAATAAAGGAAGTAGAACGTCTAAACAATGATAAGTATTTGCCCTTTGGGTCTCTGAAAGGGCAGGCAATTTGGACTCTAAACCAGAGATTTTCAATTTGAGCAAATCATGTAGCAAATCTTGCCTTTGATTTCTCACATTTCCCATCCTCCTAAAAGTGCTATCAAGCTTAGGTTTACTTCAAATTCATTAAAATTATTTTATTTTGAGTATTCAGTTAGGGCTCATGGTATACATCTGATTGTACTCCTTTTACCTGGGATCATTCATCATTGGAACCAAGCTCGGTTTCAGCCAAGATTTATGAAACAGTGGGGAGAAAGTGGACATCTGCTCAGCCTGTGAGTATCTAAGCCCAAACGTTTGGCACACATTATAGCAACAAATGTCAGAACCATATCCACTTAATACCCATGTTGATTTGGGGGATTTCTTAAATCTTGCTTGGGAAAACTGAAGAAACTAAATTGTATCATAAGGAAGTCTTTTCATTTCAGAAAGGGGAGGAAAGGAAAGGGGGACAAAGGAGAAAGGTAAAAAAACAAAACAAAACAAAACAAAAACTTCTAAAATGTATTTATGAAAACTTCAGAGTTTGCCAGTTTTTCCCCAGGCAGCAATAAAAATGGAACAAAATCCCTGAAACATTCAGCATTCCCTTTTGGTTGCTATAGACAACTGAATGTTAAACACAAAACTCCTTACTTTGTGATCACATTGCCTTGTAATGTCCTTATCATAAGGCTTTAAATTACATGAATGTATGTTTATGTGAGTGCTTCCTTTTCTTTAATAGTATACAATTCTTATTAAAAAGTTAACCTTTTAGATAAGTGACAATATTCAGATTCTGTATTGTTATTATAATTGTTTTCTATCAAGGGCAGGATCAGTGGATTGTTCTCTGATACCTTGAGACTTTCCCAAAAGTTAGACTCATTCAAACTCTGCACATAGGTTTTTGAAGACTGTTTTTATCTTACTTCAAAGTTGAACTGTGACCATCTTCTTTAGAGCTTTTGATCTACTTTCCAAGGAGAATTTCTTAGTTTATGACTCTATTTATAACAACCCAAGGACTGACCTTAAAAACAGTCAGAATCCCACCATCAGAAGCTGCTCAGTCAGTCTTCTTTTTGCTTCCCAAGGATGGCTACTGATAAAATTCAGACCCGTTAGCTATAGCCATTGAGGCTTATGAACACCACTGAGACACGGAAAACTAGGATCTCAGGGAATTAATAAGCAACACTTCTGACTTCCATTTCCCTGTTGGAATCTTTGTCTTTAGGATGATTTAGTAGATGTTGCCAACTTGGGCTCTCAACAAGGAAGCAGTATAACTAACTCTTTTTGCACCATAATTTTTGACTAATATATTCCTTTACTGTCAGCAAGGGTCTATAAAAATTTTGAGATATGGCCCATTTTGCCAAACAAAAAACTTTAGGACCAATAGCAGTACCAAGGGGAAGCTTGCAAATTGAGAGATGCTTTAGCCCTTCCTTTCATCTCTAGGCATGTGACCAACCAAAAACACCCCAATTAAACATAATATCTCGGTAAAAACAGTATGTTTTCTATAGAAACACTGCCCCAAGGGAGGTCTCCTGGTCTCCAGCCTTTCACATAGACTGTTGTCTACAGGAACTCCAAATGGAAATTCTGAAATCATCACTAGTTAGTACTTCAAACATTTTAATATTTTGAGGTAATGAAAGGGAGTGATATTTATTAAAAAACCTATTATTTTATGTTATTTCATCTGATTATTACATAAACCCTTTGAGGTAGATATTACCATTTCAGTTTTACAGAGAAGAAAACATTGAATGAGAAAGTTTAAGTGAAAAGATCTAAACCATGGTGCTAATAAGTGGCAAGACCAAGATTTCAATGTTGCATACCTCTGTGTGCAAAATAAAGCCCCTACTCTTTTATCCATACATATAAAAATGTGAATATTGACTATCACTAGTTGCTACATCTTTTTATCTCCAGTCATTGGGTGGGGTCATACTTTAACAGCACTCAGAAAATATATTCTAGGTCTGAGGTTGGTGACATGAATTCTATTTGATATTTACCTTAGTAGGATCCCAGGTGGTTAAGTCCATTCCCCTACGTGTCTCTTGCAATTCTTCAACTCTTGATGATCTCTTAGCTGCTGATTGCTTACCTGGACTCTTGCTTCCCATTTTGATCTGCTTTTTTGTAACTCTACCGACTTTTGCCATTAAAAATGTTTGATTTCCAAACATTTTTTGATTTTAGGACAATTTCTAGTCTTTGATTTATCCATAGTTAATGCTTATCCTTATTCCCCATGACAAGAAATACTCAGATGACAGACGACAGAAAGGGAAATATTTGATGCCAAGTACTTTACCACTCTCAGTTGCCCCATCACCTTTAGTGGTTTCAGAGAGAGTGAGAGGCCAGCTGGTACACATCCCCCTTCTTCCCTCTCTCCTCTCCTACCTCCAAAAACATCTATAGTTAGCTATCCTTACCTCTATAACTCAAGACAAGTTAACCTTCATTTTACAGTGAACACCATCCATTGTTGTACTCAGTCCCAGATGTGAAAGAATTATCCATCATCCGTCTATTATATATTCAACTTCTCTCACCCCAGTGGCTCTGTTATCATCTCAATATTCTAGACTAGGATCCCTTCATATACAACTGCTAGCCCAGAAAAGGACTAGAGTTCCTCCATACTTTCTTGGATTTATATTTCCCTAGGAAGAAGTTGGGTGTAAAGGGGCCATCTCTCATGCTCACTTTTTTCCTTGGCTCATTCTGGGTTTCAGTTTGTCCCTATTCACTAGAGCATGCTTGCTGTAGATCATGTCAGCTTCTTCTGAGAGCTGTTTCTTAGAGTATAGCTTTCCATTGCCTATCAAAGTCCAAATGCTTTAATATAGTATAGTTAGTTAATCATCTTCAATCCAGGGAAGTTACAGACATAAAATGGCTTTATTTTCTCCAGTAACTGTCTTCAATCTTGCTGTTTTGACTCTCTCTTCTTTGCTGAGTGACAGACACATAGAGGCATTGGACTAGAGGTCCTAGCCAGTGCAGTAAGAGAAATAAAAGGCATATTGATTTGAAAGGAATAAATAGAACTGTCATTATTCACAGACAACATGATTATCTCCATAGAATTTTCTATGGGATCTACAAAAAAGCTCCTACAACTAGAAAGCCCTGAAGTAAAGACTTTCACAACAGGTTTGGAGGTTAAGAGCATGTGCCTAGCATACCTGCAAGTACAGGGAGCACAACTGATCAAGAAGCTCAGAGGCTGGCTCCAAAATCTGTCACTAGATCATAGCAGAAGCCCTGTTTCTCTTGAGCTGCTCCTGGCCAGTGCCTGAGTACAGCAGGGATGCTATGGCACTGTTATTCTTGGACACCACAGGATTCTTGAAGGACAGCTTTGGCTAGAGGACTACTCAAGGGCCTTGTTAAATTTCCCTTAGACAGCAAAGAAGTCTAAGACCTTTGTAACCAAACTTCCCCCCATCTTGCCTTCTTCACTTGGGGTCAAACTTGCATCACTGTCTGACAGTTCTAGCGTATGTTTCTGGCTCCCTTTCATTTTCTCTTACTCAGGGGTTTTCTGTATGATACCATGCTTGCACATTTAATCCCATCTTGGCATCTGCTTTTTGGAAGAACTTGGAGAACAAACAAGATATTTATATAACACTTATATGACCGTAAAATTTTTTAACAGCAAGCCTAACACTGATTCCTGGGCTGGGCTGGGACAGGTGTACAAGTCACAGATGGATGGTGGCTAAATTACATCGCATTCAAATGAAAAACAATAGAAAGGGAAAACTTCCTAATGGGAGGAGCTGGAAGCCATGTACCTAGTTACGTATTTTGTGTTGAATTGGCTTGAAATGAGAATATTATAGATTCTTGAGCAACAGCCATTGGCCTGTCCATCTGAACAGGGACCTGAAAGAAAAAGGCCTGAAAAATGGGAAACAAGGAAGTCTGGGATAGAGTCTGATTCATGTACATATGATAGTGGACAAGAAGCATAAAGACATTTGTCTCACATGTTCACCACTACCAGAAAGCATCTATCATGGAAGAAATACACAAATGACTTGCCAGTTGACTTTAACCACCCTCCATTACTGGCCACCCAGAACAGGATGATGGTCCTATGAATGGGATGACCACAGTGGCTTATAAGGTTTTTACTATCCAAGGCCCATCCAGGTACTAATATGTCCACATTTTCAGCAGCAGAACCATATACTGAGCTCCTGATATAAAACTATTTCTTCAGTGGACCATCCAGCCACCTGTTTGCAGGTTAACTACATCAAGCCCCTGTCTCCTAAGGACCTAGATACCTCTTCCATTAATAGGTTTCAGATCTGGTATCTCAAGTCTGGCAGCAAGCAAGGGATCTTGATGTTTTATTGGAGTGGCTGTCCTCAGCATCCTACTCTTCCATTATTCCCTTTCTTTAGGTTCTCAATGTTAACCAGTACCCATGGGGGCTGTCCATTTATTTTATACATAGAGACCAATACTCTATCTACAATCTCCACAAGTCCCTCTGAGCCAAGCCTTCTTGGTTTTTCATCCCACCTTAATGTTTACTACAGTAATTGCTGCCCCTGGATTCTGGCAGTTTGCTAACCTTCATCTGCCCTGCATTACCTTATGGCTGCATCTCCATAGGCTCTGAAAATGCCTCTCCTACCATAAGTCCTGGATTCACCACTGAACTTAATGATGCTCATGCACCTCTTACAAGCGTATTGATTATAACTTTAGCAAATTTTATGTCCCTCTGGTTTCTTCCATGGAACACGATTATCTGTGCGGTATTCTGGCTTCACATAACATATCCATTCCAACATGGATATTTTCTTCATCTTCTTTAGTACTTCCTCTGCTGTCTGCCAAGGGACCTCAGGCACTTCTGCTTCTGAGTTTTGGCAATCATTTTGTACGTACTTCTAAGAGTCATCCAGCACAAAATTGTCTTCTGGAGTCCTTGCCAGGGTGCTAAATTCTGTGTCTTGGGAAAATGACCCCAAGTCACTGAATTCTTGTTTACCCAGTCTTACCAAGAATTCTCTCAAAATTCAGTAGCAGAAATATTGTCCTGACTCCTGCTTGTACATATTAGCTAATTTCTTGCAAATCATTTGAAGTTTTGTCTCTTTCTTCCTATATCAGGGATGTTGCATCCTCCATCCATGTCATGCTAAGATTTAACTCTATTTTTTTGTCTGGCAGTCAGGACAGGATGTGGGGGCAGCTCCTGAAGCAGACACTGGTTGACTCACCATGGGGTGGCCTCTTCTTTATGTCCCAGCACTACAGAGTGCTAGTTCTTACTAGGAAAGGGTTGGCCACCTCTGCAAGCCTAGAGGGTTCAGAGGAGCTGCAAAGCCAGCCTTCACAATGGCATCCAGCCAGATGTCACCATCCCACATTTCAGGGCCCAAGTTATTCCTACCAGGACTCTTATTTTCACATAACAGAATTGCCTTGGCTGTGCACTTTCACATCTCTGGAGCTCTCCGACTCCAACAATTAGAGCCTCAGCCTGCCACTCAGCTGTGCCTCCTTTTCTGCTGCAGAGGATAAGGGCCTTTTTATTAGGGCCTTTTGGTTCTCACATGTAGCCATCAACTGCTTTTTAAAGTTCCTTAGTCTCTCATTTTCCCTTTTTATGTCATCTGTACAACCTCTCAGTAATCAGCCAACTCCACTGTCTTTATGAGCTTCCCTTTCCCCATATGTTTCAAATTCTTTCATTATTTCACCTATCACATCATTTTCCTCCACTGGGACCTTTTCTCTCCACTCTGTTCCAGGGACTGCCCAGGCCCCACTTTCCATCCAGGGTGGTGTGCCAAGCACTGGGAAATATGCCACTGTGCAATGTGTCAGGCATTGTGCTAAGCACTTTACATATGTCACGTTATTTATCCTTTCAATATCTTCAGAAAGCAAGTGCTATTCTTACATCACAGAAGAGACGATCTTGAGAGAGACCAAGTTAAGAGCATGGCAGAACAAGGTTTTCATCCCAAATTCGTGGTGTGTACTATTAATCTCTGCTGTTTATGATTTGACTCATCTGATGTGATACATTATGGGCACATTTTATGTGTTTTTTAATAGTTACCCTTTAAATTTTCCACCTTGCACGATGTCTACTATAATAAATAATGAGGGACTTACTCTTGCAAATTTACCTTTTTTCTGTTCAGAACACTCAATTATCATAAAGTTTTTCCTGTTATAAGTCATATGCCAGTAACTATTTCACAACTGAATCTCCAAAAAAACAAACAAACAAATCAGTCCTGATTTGTGGAAATACCCAAACCATGTTTGATTTCAGGCTACCAACATGATATCAGTGAATGCAAAATTGAAAAGAGATGAAGAGTAGCACATTATATAACATTTCCACTATAAAAATACAATAGACATACAACTTCAAGAACATAGAAAGTAGTAAAATGTAGCAAAATCATTAGGGGGTGAAGAGTATTAACTTTATTTTTCATATGTTATTTAATTATAACACTACACAAATTTAAACATTGGCTCTTTTGAACAACGAGCTTGCAAAATTCCTCAACACGCTACAATTAGTTCTTACAAGCCAGTATGAGCCCAGTCCAGAACATTATTGCTTCTGAACCCTTCTGAATTCTCCCTCCTTGACTTATGTCTTCTTACTCTGAAAAGTTTGCTGTTTACATTTGTATGGTTGTTACGGACTAAATTATGCACATCCTCCCAAAATTTCTATGTTGAAGTCCTAACCCCCAGTACCTTAGAATGTGACTCTAGTAGGAGATAGAGCCTTTAAAGAGGCAATTAAGGTAAAATTAGGTCACATGGGTATGCCCTACTCCAATACGATTGACATCCTTATAGGAAGAGGGAGACATTCCAGGAAAGTGCATGCACAGAGAAAAGTCCACTTCAGGACACAGAGAGAAGGAGGTCATCTGCAAACTCATGGGAGAGGCCTCAGGAGAAACCTAATCTGCTGGCCCTTGATCCTAGAAAGGTGATAAAATAAACTTGTATTGTTTAAGCCACCAAGCCTGTGGTATTTTGTTATGGCAGCCCTAGCAGACTAATACAAAGAGCAGTAATTTCATCATTTCTCAACTATATTATAACACTGAGTTTGACAGTGATTTTCAGGGACATTGAAACAAATCAGAACCTTTCAAGGATCTTTTGAATAGATTACTGATGAATGTCATACAACCTTCTCATACATGACACCACAAATTTCCAAAAGATGACCTTGGAAACAAGACTGAAAATAAAATACTAGAAATGGCTTTATTTTCTGTCTTTGTTTCTGGCATGACTGAGTTTAGAAGTCTGTCCTCTCGTTATATTTAGACAACCAAAGGTATTAAAGCTCAGCCTGAGTTTCCCAAAAATGACACTCAAGTCTCTCTATAATATCCAGGAACTCACTTTTATTTATTTGAACAAATCTAGGTGTTTAAGTAATAAAATATTCACTGGATATGTGATTTTTTTTTTAATGTCTTTGACTCACTCTCACTGACTACTGTTGTGACTATTTCAATGTTGATGCTTTAGTATTGTTTTAATTGCCTCATTTATATAGCCAATGGTGTAATGTATGAACGTCATTTCTTTTAAAATTAAAAGAGCACCACTAAGACAATAAAAGTTTTACTTTGGCTCAAATGGTGTCTTACAAAGATAGAAGCAGCGCTTTTCCTATCTTATGAATATATTTTATGATGTAATATATTAAATAACTATAACTTCTTTTGGTTAGGTCATCATACAGACAATACTTGTAATTTGGTCTTTAAAAAACACTTTAAATAAATAAAGACAGTTTCAAGAAATCCAATATGTCTTTCCAACTAGGGTAAGAAGGTTAGCATGACCACTGAGGAAATAACGGAAAATATTCACAAATTTTATTAGGTTCAATGTGTTCCCTAATCTGGCCATTTTAGAGCTGTGACTAGCACAAGATGAACTGAGAAACAAAATCTTCCAAAAGTGATTTTAAAAATGTGGTTCTAATTACTAGTTTGCATTGATGAATTTTCATTAGCATCTTCACAGAATTATATATGTAAATGCATCTTAAGAATGTTTGGTAGGTGGTCTAGGAGGCTAGAGATGAAAGAAAAATAGGATAACAGAATCAAAATCAGTATGAGCAGTGTTCTAAAGCTGAAAAGTTATGAAATGGATGCATTTGGACTGACTTCCTTTTTATCTCTTGCTTCTTTCGTTCCTTTTTGCTCACTTTCCTTCCACAAAGAATTGTTTCCTTATGACACATCTTGTTTGCAGAATGTCATTTTCCACACTGGAGTGTCCACCCTCAACAAGACTGGGATATATTCTGGATCTTTTCCAAATGATACCCACCATCTCAGAGTCTCTCTCCTTGTTGTCAGGGCTGGTCTCTCAGCATGGTGGTGTTCATCTTTTAACGTGTTAGTGAAAATATGTTTAACTATTTTTAATATTTGACATGATCTTCTATGAGATAAGATATTGCTTACACATTAAATTTAAACTGAAATTTGGAAAACCAATTCCTTATTAGAAAGATTCTTAAAGAATATAACTCTACATCAGCCTTATTTTAGGGATCTTTTAAGAATGATTTCCCCTGTCTAACCATAAAAATAAGTCCCTTTGGATACTCACCCCAGTACTTTTGTTATTTGCCAGTGTTTCACCTGAAAATAAATAACTAGTAGTGAAAGAGGGACCATTAGAGATGGAACTGATATGTTACTTAGGTCTCATCATAAGATCAAATGACAGTCAACATTCTTTAAATTCTAACGTTAGAAAATACATAAATATTTATAGTATTATAACTTGGTCCCCCCATTACCTAAACTCACTACCTAAACATGACAAAAGTTACTTCTATTCACCCAGCGTGTCAAGAATGGACTGTAGGGGCTTGGCTACTCAGAGATCCAGGCAGACGCACATTTCACAACCCTTTAGCTGCATCCTAGGGAACATGTGGGCTTCTTGGTTGTAGTGGAAGAACAGAGGTTGAAATTGTATATGGACTTTATACTGTCTCAGCCAGGAAGTTACACGCATCACTTTTCTTTACAAACTGTTGGTCACAACTAGTCACATGGCCCTGTCTAATTACAGACCAGTGGAAAAGTAAAATTCAGCCATGTGTCTAGAAGGAGAGAAGTATTGGATATAGGTGAACATGGAAACTTTCTAGCAATAATTAATTTTATTAGACTCCCTAGTAAAATGATAATATATTGGTAACTTTAAACTACATACAAGCAATTTTATAGTATTTAACAAAAATGTTAGAAAATGAGATCACTTTCTAAAACAAAAACCTTTGCAGGGGTACAACACCAACTTGGATACATATTACTGGATATGTTTGTTTTAGAAAGTGATCTCATATGTATAATATTTTTCAGATTTAGTGAAGTAATATATGGCTTTAACTTCATAACTCATTATATTAATCAAATTTACTTGATAACCTGCCTATGCTTGAAGCTTCAAAAATATGCAAAAAATTTTAATGCAGGTTCTTAAGAGAATTCAAACAAGTAAATTTCCAGAAGTGTATTAAAAAGATCATAGAAATGTGTAGTTCTTATAATGCCTACGTTAATGGTTAATACATTTGAAGTACAATCTTAGCTCTAATTCTTAATTTAGGACTTTTGTTATTTCCTTAACTTCACAATTATAGTTATTTAAAAAGTCAGTACAGGAAGATATTTAGAAAATTAGTAACATTTAAAAATCCCACATAGAACATAAGAACTCAGCTGTGAATGTAGACTGATAATAAGTCAAAGTGATTGGCAATGCATATTCTTTTATTCGGCATGGGCAGCAGTTTTTTTACACCTTTAATATTTGTAATAAAAACAAAGTTACAGGAAAAGCCAGAAATGAAATCTGGAAATTCTGAAAGGCAAAATCCTCATCCCCAAAAGAATGACATGGAAAGAAAACAACACATGATAACTAGTTCACGTTTTCATTGAACAAAGTTTTCACTTTGTAACACACAAAGTCCAACTAAAGGCAAAATATAAATTTACAAAGAGACAGTAGACTGTATTCTTGACTTACATTACTCATAGGCAATTTGTAATTTCTACAAGCCCTTACATACTTTTCCAAATGTTTCCAAACATACCCATTAAAGATTTTTCAAGATAAGCTGTGCAGTGTCAACTCTATCCTGCTCCCCTACTTACATTTTATTTCTCAGCAGCATGGCCCCATATTTAGTGACTATAACCAACAAAACAATGCAATGACAACCAATAATCTACACAAATTAATATCCCATTAAACAGTGGTGATATCCATGTTGCTGGACCAGATAACCTTTCAAGATAAGTATTTTAGGAATGCATGTTAGGCTTTTTAAATTTACATAAAGAACCTTAAGCATGAGCATTCAACATGGTAACGTGTTGCTTTAGAAATCTATGCTAGTGACCTCCCAGGATGTCAGACCATCTCTTTACATGGGCCAGTGTTACACCCCAAGCTACCAGTCTTTGGTACAAGTGTCCCAATATCATCAGTATAGGTACCCTGTGGCACAAGAGGTATTTCTAGTGCATGCCCTGGAAACCTGCCAAATACAAACATTTCTGAGACCCTGGTAATAGTTGTCACTAGGATTTCCCTGATAGGGAATTTTTTGGTCTTTTTGTCATTAGTTATTCAAAGATATTTAGTCCATTCACCAAAGATCCCTGGGAAATCAGAATGGTGCTAGTGAGGATTCTCCAGGGGAAATGTCCAGTTTGGTCATTAATGCCTGGAAACCATGAGACACTTTGCTAAAAGTCATTTGAATACTTAAAATAGATTAGTGTTATACTTTAGGAACTGACTATATTAAATACAAACTCATTTATCAGAAAGATACTTCCAAGAAGAGTTTTCACAATGCTTTTTTTCTTGCTTTTATCCAGGCGAACTTTGCCAGACTATCACTGTGTTGCTAAAGCTTACAAAGATTGTAATTCTTCTTTAGGGGTGTGATAGACAGTTTTATATGTCAACATAGCTAAATTATAGTCCCGTTACTCAATCAAACATTAATATAGGTGTTCCTATGAAAGTATTTTATAGATGTGACTAAGCCATAATCAGCTGACTTTAGTAAGGGAGATTATTTTACAAAATCTTGAAAATTAGTTGGAGAGCAGAATTAGGGGTCTCAATAGGAGAAAGGAATTCCTCTAAAACTTATTTATGTGATTAACTGTACACCTCGGTAAATTCACTGAGAATCATTTAATTGTACACTTAAAATGGAGTGTTGGTTGTACATAGGTACAGTTGGAGTACTATGTATGTACTCTCTGGACTACTTTGACAGAGTAGGTTTTTGAATGTAACAAGATAAGTCAACTTGAGTTGTAATATATT